>PVIU01017561.1:0-41546 GCA_004026605.1 Ondatra zibethicus
TTCTTTGTATATTTTGGAGATCAGACCTCTGTCTGATGTGGGGTTGGTGAAGATCTTTTCCCATTCTGTAGGCTGTTGTTTTGTCTTGTTGACTGTGTCCTTTGCTTTACAGAAGCTTTTCAGTTTCAGGAGGTCCCATTTATTAATTGTTTCTCTCAGTGTCTGTGCTGCTGGGGTTATATTTAGGAAGTGGTCTCCTGTGCCAATACATTCAAGTGTACTTCCCACTTTCTTTTCTATAAGGTTCAGTGCAGGTAGCTGGCTTTATGTTGAGGTCTTTGATCCATCTGGACTTGAGTTTTGTGCATGGTGATAGATATGGGTCTGTTTTCATTCTACATGTTGATATCCAGTTATGCCAGCACCATTTGTTAATTATGCTTTTTTCCATTTGATATTTTTTGCTTCCTTGTCAAAGATCAGGTGTTCGAAGATGCTTGGATTGATATCCGGGTCTTCTGTTCGGTTCCATTGGTCCTCTTGTCTGTTCTTATGCCAATACCAGGCTGGTTTCAGTACTGTAGCTCTGTAGTAGAGTTTGAAGTCAGGGATTGTGATGCCTCCAGAAGTTCTTTTATTGTACAGGATTGTTTTGGCTATCCTGGGTTTTTTGCTTTTCCATATGAAGTTGAGTGCCGTTCTTTCGACGTCTTTGAAGAATTTTACTGGGATTTTGATGGGCATTGCATTGAATCTGTAGATTGCTTTTGGTAGGATTGCCATTTTTACTATGTTAATTCTACCTACCCAAGAGCATGGGAGATCTTTCCACTTTCTGGTGTTTTTTTAAATTTCTTCAGGGATTTAAAGTTCTTGTCATACAAATCTTCCACTTGTTTGGTTAGAATTACTCTGAAATATTTTATGCTATTTGTGGCTATTATGAAGGGTGATGTTTCTCTGATTTCTTTTTCAGCCCATTTATCATCTGTGTACAGGAGGGCTACTGATTTTTTGAGTTAATTTTGTATCCTGCTACATTGCTGAAAGTGTTTATGAATTGTAGAAGTTCCTTGGTAGAATTTTTGGGATCGCTTATGTAAACTATCATATCATCAGCAAATAGTGAGAGTTTGACTTCTTCTTTTCCGATTTGTATCCCCTTGATCTCCTTTTGGTGTCTTATTGCTCTAGCTAGGACCTCAAGAACTATATTGAATAGATAGATATCAAGAGAATAGACAACCTTGTCTTGTTCCTGATTTCAGTGGGATCGCTGGGAGTTTCTCTCCATTTAGTTTGATGTTGGCTGTTGGCTTGCTGTACATTGCCTTTATTATGTTTAGGTATGTTCCTTGTATCCCTGCTCTCCCCAAGACCTTTATCATAAAGGGATGTTGCATTTTGTCAGAAGCTTTTCCAGCATCTAATGAGATGATCACGTGGTTTTTATTTTTCAGCTTGTTTATATGGTGGATTACGTTGACAGATTTTCATATGTTGAACCATCCCTGCATCTGTGGGATGAAGCCAACTTGGTCATGGTGGATGATGGTTCTGATGTGTTCTTGGACTCGATTTGCCAGTATTTTATTTAGTATTTTTCATCAATGTTCATGAGTGAGATTGGTCTGTAATTCTCTTTTTTAGTAATGTCTTTCTGTGGTACCTAAAGTCACTTAAACCCACCTTAATCAGGGAACAGATTTTTATAGTAGTTTCATGAGAGCCTGCCTTGAAGTACTTTACTCAGATTACTAAAGTTGTTTATATGTGGCAAATTAGATTATATTAACTTCCAGAATTTCTTCCTATTTTTTTTTCTGACAAAGGTATTTGGAAGCATATGATGGTAATTTCCAAGTCAGAATCATTTGTGGAGAATTACCGCAGACTGTCTGTTTTTGTATAAGGCTGTCTCTAGCATGTCTTCATGCCATACAGCATCAGTCTTTGTCCAGGTCTGTTCTTCACTGACTGGACCCACCCTGACATAGTCTCTGGCCATGCCTGAGGTCTGAGCAGTTTCCCATCGTTCTCCTTGACTTCCTGCGATCGTCCACATTTTGAGAGACTTGGAAGCCCACCTTATAAGGTATTTTCATTGCATGTATATTCCTGAATGACAGTTTTCAAGACATTGGAAAACACATTTTAACAGTGGGAAAATAGATGGTAGGTGCTGGAAGCCAGTGAGATGGTGATGTCCTGAAAAACAGTTTTCTTAAGAGTATTTAATGAGCCGGGCGGTGGTGGTGCACGCCTTTAATCCCAGCACTCGGGAGGCAGAGGCAGACGGATCTCTGTGAGTTCGAGATCAGCCTGGACTACAAAAGCTAGTTCCAGGACAGGCTCCAAAGCCACAGAGAAACCCTGTCTCGAAAAACCAAAAAAAAAAAAAAAAAAAAAAAAGAGTATTTAATGTATAATGACCAAGTAACTAAGCAGAGGAGACCAGTTTTAACAACAGGTTAAGACAGTTCCAGTCATGAACATACTGCATGCGCACGAAGTTTTGCAAATAAACTTGGAACTAAGCAGAGTGCAACCTGAAGCTGATCTTGAGGTCTTTTCTGCCCAGTGTTGCCCTATATGCCTGCCACCCACTCTTGACAGCTTCTGGCCTCTGAATGACTGTGATGGAGAATTACACTTCCAAGTCAAAACTTGTCAGGAACAAAAGAAATTGTTGCCTATGCTAAGGGATATTTTTGTTTGTTTTTCGAGATAGGGTTTCTCTGTGGCTTTGGAGCCTGTCCTGGAACTAGCTCTTTGTAGACCAGGCTGGCCTCGGACTCACAGAGATCCTCCTGCCTCTACCTCCCGAGTGCTAGGACTAAAGCCGTGCGCCACCACCACCTGGCGCTAAGGGCTCTTTCTAAACAGGCCCAGTGTCACAGTAAATGAGAGCTAGCTCTTTTTCTAGGAGGGGATAGAAAGAAAGGAGAGGTCCTTGTCCAGTTTATGACTGTTCCCATTCACAGTGTTCTCCAGAAGCCTTCCGGCAAAGGGAGTTTGCCTGAATGTGCTCACAGTTGGAAGAAAGCATCAGCATAGGCATAGGCAACAACAATTTATTTTGTTCCTGACAAGTGTTGACTTTGAAGTGTAATACTCCATCAAAAGAAGCTGTCAAGAATGAGTGACATACTCGAGTAACACTGGGCAGAAAAGACCTCAAGATCAGCTTCGGGTTGCAGTCTGCTGAGTTCCATGTTTATTTGCAAAACTTTGTGTGTGTGCAGTATGTTCATGCCTGGAACTGTCTTCACCCGTTGTTGAAATTGCTCTCCTCCTCTCGTTTCTTTTGAATCTCTGCCAGTCTTTGGTAATGAGCTCAGACATTTAGAGCTTAATCATCTCAGCACATTGGGAAAGGGCCATGTTTGTTTTGGCATGAGTTGCTAGTGTTAGCAGGTATATGAAAAGTCTTCCAACACTCCCAGGTCCCTGTTTGGAAAGATGGGAGACAATGGAGGGCGTGGTCTCCGGAGTTAGAAGAGTGTTTCCCTTTGGCTCAGACCCATACTGATCTGTGACTTCAGGCAAGTCAAGCAGTGTTGCAGTTGTTTGTACGATTGACAAGGCAATAAAACAATTTTTAAAATTGCCCACCGTGGAGTACTGCTTTTACTATTTCTAAGCTGAGGCTACGGGGTAATAACTTTTTTAATTTTTTTCTATTGTGGTCCTTCATATTATTCACACATGAGAGAATCTTGAAAATATATCAGCTCCTCAGTGCTTCATTTTAAAATGAAATCTCAATTGCAGCAAAGAGGAAGGGGCCAGCTCCTGACTAGGAAGCCGCAGGATAGAAGGGGGACATTTGCAAGGTAATCTCACTGAATAGAAACATGAGTGTCATAAGCAGGCCACATGGGTCAGTGAATGAGTCCAGTGCACAAGTCAGGTTAATCCGGGAGCAGGTGGATAGTTTGCATTACTATACTAATTCATCAAATTATGTAGTATAAATCACGCATCACAGCTGAGTCAGGTTAATTACAGGAGCACGGGGTCAGTTATCATTAAGATACTCATTCATCAAATTAGACAGAATAATAATGTGGCTGTCTCAAATACCCGGTAACATTTAGCATACATACCTTCTTTCCCAGAAAAGGGAAACCAAACTAGAATTCTAGTTCATAGAATCTATTGGAAGATACATACCGTAAAAGACCTTGTGGGTTTCTCTTGTAGCCCTATTTGGCTTTCTGTTGGACTAAATTTTGAATGCTCCGAAGTCTTTTTCTAAAACTTTTTCAAAAACTTGTTTGGTTTTTGAAAAATCCTTAATTTTCTTTCTGTCGTTGTGATCAAACAGCAGTGACTGAAAGCAGCTTGGGAAGGGAAGGGTTTATTTCAATGTACAGTAGTCCGTCGTGAAGGAACGTCAGGGCAGGGATTTGAAGGGACGTTGGAGGAATGTAGCTTACTGGCTGGCTCCCCAGGCTCACCTTCAACTATTGTTTTTAAAACCTCCCGGGACCACCTACCCTGGGATGATACTGCCCACCCTCTCAAACCAGCCATCAATCAAGAAAATGGGCCCAGGCCCTTATAGACTCAACCTGCTGGAGGCGTTTCCTCAGCCGAGCCTTCCTCCTCACACATTCCTGCTAGCTTCTACCAAGGCTACAAAAGCTAGATAGTCACTGTGAACTTTTTTCTTTTGAAATCAGTGTATTCTCTTTTTAAAGGATCAATTAATATTTTTTGTTTGTTATATTTTTTTTTCAAGACAGGGTTTCTCTGTAGTTTTGGAGCCGGTCCTAGAACTCACTCTGTAGACCAGGCTGGCCTCAAACTCACAGAGCTCTGCCTGCCTCTGCCTCCCAAGTGCTGGGATTAAAGGTGTGGACCATCACTGCCTGGCTAATCCATTAAATTTTTAAAAAGATTTTATTTATGTGTGTCTACCCCTGCCCTGCTGTGTGTGTGTGTGTGTGTGTGTGTGTGTGTGTGTGTGTGTGTGTGTGTGTGTGTGTGTTTACATACTATGCATGGGTGAGTATTCATGGAGACCAAAAGAGGGCCTCAAAATTCTTGGAGTTGGAGCTACAGGTGTTTGTAAGCTACCCTGTGTGGATTCTTGAAACCAAACTGTGTCCTCTGGAACCTCTGGAAGAGTATCAAATATTCCTTAGCTGTTCCACCTCTATGATCTGTAGATTCTCTTATTTTATTTGGTTTTGAAACAGTATACTTTGCTATAATTTAATTCCTTTCACGGTTTCCCCCAAAATATCTAAAACTTCTTGTTATAAGTACTTTCACTTCAAAAAGGTAAAACAATTAAATTTTATATCTCTTTCCTCAGATGCCAAGTGTGGCAGTTTTTAAAACCAGTTGTCCATACTGGTGTAAAATGTTTCATCTCGAACATGGTGTATGCATTCAGTCCTGTGTTGTTGAACTGTTCCACAGTGTTCTAAGCACGATGCTGGCCTAATCTCTTCATCAAACAGTCATAATTTCCCATGATGTGTACCTTGTAGCCGTGTGGCTCAGTTGTGTGGTGCCATCCCCAGAAGACAGCAAAGAGCAATGGCAATGAGAGAAATGCCCAGCGGGAAGCCCTGCTGTTTCTATAAGCAGGCACGAGAGCTGTCTCACGTTCAAAGAGCTTACTAGGCTGCTCGCTCTCGTCTTTATTCGTTATTATGCCAATATTCATTATTATAGATCTGCATTGTTTCACAAGCAAATTTGCCAAGTTTCAATATTACATCAACATAAAAAATTGCCTTGTCTCATAATCTAATCAGGTAAAAATTAATTTTCTTTGTCTTCTGTTCTTTAGTTACATGAAATATTCAAAAATGTCTTTTCTTGGTTTCCCCCCAAAATTAGTTCAATTTATTTAAAATACTAGTCATAAGTTCAAACCTTATTTGTAGGTATTTATGGGAGAAATACTGCATATATAATTGAAATGTTTAGAGACATTCATGTGTTTTTATTATGTTCAGAAAGTCCTAAGTTCTGTAACCGTCTGTTAAAGGTGTATATTTGTGTATATCTGTGTTGTGTTTATTCTTTGTGTGTGTGTGTGTGTGCTGGTATGTGTGCACTCGTGTAGACTTAAAGAGGGCACTGGACCCTCTGGGACTGGAGCTGTGTGTGTCTGTACGGCGCCTGAGTGCTGGGAAGAGCAGCAAGTGCTCTTACGTGCCAGCCGCCTCTCCAGTCCCAACTCTTCATATGATAAATCACAGTGTCCTCTGAAATCGGACTTAGAGAGTCAATTCCTGATTACTTGGAATGATAAAAATGTATTCTGATAAATTGAATATCCTAGTTACCTAAGGGTTGACATAACCAGATTAAAGAAAATCACTACTCTTTGAAGATTATAGTAGTCCCAGTATTCAACATACACAGAGCTCAGTTTACTAATGGACTCCAGAGGAAGTGTCTCAGTTGGTAGTATTCATAGCTAACAACTGAGAGGGAAACTTCCACTTTGACTTGACTATTTGGATTACAAGTGAATTGTCTATCTTGGAAAGGCTATGAAAGTCCCATCTTAGATTTCAATGTGTTTTTCTATTAATCCTTCCCAACTCCGTTGTAAGCATTAGAGAAAGGAGAAACCAAAACTTACCCACCCTACCCCCCATTCCCAATTGGAAATTATACATTGAAAATCAATCCTGATGGCTGGATATAATGGTGAACTCCTGTAACGCCAGCAATTACTGCTGTTAATCTAAGCCAAAGTTTTAAAAAATTCTGTGTGGACCATTTGTCTATCATCTGGGGCGTTTGTTGGGAACTGAGTCCCTGTACTTGAGAAGGAGCTCAGAATATTAACCCCTCCAGAAGATTCTGTGGTTTTAGTTTGGGACCCCCTTTCAGACAGCATGAGGATATGACTGAGGGACACCTACCCAGAATTACCAAATCATCACCAATTTCTTTTTTCCATGAATGTGATTACAGAGGGGAAAGGGATAAGGTTGAAATGGATATGCTACTTCCCATAGATGACCAGAAATAAAATGGTACCCTGTTGAGCCAAAGGAATTGTAAAGGCAAAGTTGGAAATTATGCAGTGGTTTTCATTCTACTGATGGTACCCGTACTTAATATATATACGTCCCGATGTATTTTTATACAAACATGAAGTAACGTGAAATTAGCTGAGCACATTTCACTCATAGGAAAGACATTTTTCTTCTTTTTGTTTTTAGTATTTTGTCTCAAGTTGGAACATTACTGAAGCCTCTCTGGGAGTTCTTTCTCCTGAACATTTTGGGGTGTTTTAGAGCTTTGGTCCTGATGCATTTACATATTTTCATCACTTGAACCGATAATTGTTCTCACTACTGGGAGCAGAGTATGTTTCTAGAATTATTTTTGTCGTGCCCCCCATCTATATGAAGGTGGGTGGTGAGTTTATCTGCTGTGTTTTCTCCGTGAGAATTGAACCTTCATGCATTCTATGTAATCACTCCAACCCCATTAAAGGGCTGGCGGCATTTTTAACACAGTCATTTTCCTTGGAGACGTCAAAGCTTTAGGTTGGTTTCTCAGCTTCTTCATTGCTAATGAGAGCCCTTCAGGATCCAAGTCCTGCCAAGTTTTGCATATTTCAGAATGGAATTATAAGGTTGGAGAGACAGAAATTAAAGTTCTTCTGTAGCTTGGGTTTTCCTTTGTCCCACCTAAGTTTCCAAGGGCTGTAGCTTTGAAATGGAGAGACTGCCTTCGCAGGCCTCCTGCTTTTGACCTGCCTGCCTTACCTGCCACATCTAACGGATTCCCTTAGATTTCAGTGGCTCCTGCTCCCCCACTGAAAGGGCCTCATGGCCTGGACCTTTCTTTTTCTTGCATACACCACACACTATCCAACCAAAGCCAGAGGCTGCTTAGACTTCTGGGCGCATGCTCACATCCACTTTTTTTTTTTTTATTTAGACAGGGTTTTTCTGTAGCTAGAACTTTCTCTGTAGACCAGGCTGGCCTCGAACTCACAAAGATCCACTTACCTCTGCCTCCTGAGTGCTGGGATTAAAGGTGTGTGCCACCACTGCCCGGCTCACATTTACATTCTGATAGACTGTAGAGTACAGTATCAAAATGGTAGACTAAAGCTGTAGTTCCAGAATTGGGAAGTTGAGGCAAGGCTGCAAATATGATTCCAGATGAGTCTGGAATAAGACCCTATCTAAAAAAGAAAGAAAGCAAAAGAAAAATAAATACAACCATAACATTACTGAATCACATACTCTGATGGAAGATAAGATGGGCCTTTAAAGAAAAATGAATATACCTGATAGAAATACGGACATGATTATCTCATAATAATAAAAGTGGAGTACCCAAAGTTGATTTCAGATAAATCACGAATGTTTGAGTATGCTCTATATAATATCTCAGACATATTCATGCTAAAAATGATATTCTCTATCTAAGATTCAAATGATCAAATGATTTTTGCATATTCTGCTTTATATCTGCTGACTATATTTCTATGGATCTACTATTGTTCAACTCTAGTCTCATGTTTTAGGCTTCTGATTTCTGCAACACTTGCCTGGGCAGCCTTCCCAACACCACCCCATTGCTTACAGCACACTGCAAAGCATTCCAACATCTTAGAAGCTATTTTCTTTACATTCCTCTTCCACAAAAAGAATTTATAATCTACCCCCCTCCTCTCTCTCCTTTATAACTTTTTTCTCTGTGTGTGTTTGTAATTTAGTTTGCATCAGGCTCTTAGGGAAGCTGCAGATATGTGAAGAGTGTTGGCTTATTCAAAGAAAGGGCACATTTAGAAAAACACAATCAGCCTCAACCATGACTTCCTTCAGGTATCAGTAGTTTTAAAGTCCTGTTATTTAACTTCATTCCTAGCATCTTACAGAAATGACAAGTATTAATTTACTTTAAGGTATAAACTAAATCTCAGAGAAGTAAAATGAATTGCAAAGTCCTACACAGCTGTCACATGGCATGGAGCTTGAATAGCTTGCTGCTACTTACAGGTTGATTGCTCTACTTTTATGGCAGCTTCAGGAGATAACAAACATTCACGTAATCGACTTTTCTGGAGGAGATATGAATGAATGTCTGTCTGTTCGTCCCAGACAAAGCTGACAGGCCAGAGAAGTGTTTCTTCTGGAGTTGAGTTTGGTGAACAAATAGATTGTTGAGATTCCTAACAGGAAGAGGTGTGACTCAAAGGCAGCTGCACCGCAGAGAAGCAGACCCTGGAATGAATGGGGGACGGCTTGGGATGGTTACGATCTGTGGCACTTCTGCCCAGCATGTAGGTGGCTCTGCTGAATCACCTCCTCTTCCCCAACAATAGTTTAATGTTTATATGTGCCTGGAGAAATGGCTCAGTGACTGCAAGCACATAGTGTTTCTGTAGAGGACCAGAGTTCAGTTCCCAGGTCAGGATGCTCACAATCATGGGCAACTCCAGCCTCAGGGCAGCTGATGCTTGTTTGCTTGTTTTTGGCCACCACAGGCACCTATACTCATACACACACACACACACACACACACACTTAAAATAAATCTTTAAAAAAATAACTTGAGTACTGGACATGGTAGCACACACCAGTCACACCAGTAATCCCAGTACTTGGGAGTGAGAGGCAGGAGAATCAGGAGTTTGAAGCCATGCTCAGCTGAGGCCAGCTTAGGCTATGTGAGACTCTCTCTCCAAAGGCAAACAATCCAAAACCTTGATAAGCCTCTAAGTGTCTGTTAGCTTCTGAGTCATACAAGATTCCTTACAAGATGGAATATTTCAGTGTGGAAGAAATAGCAGGGCAACATTCCACCCGTTTCTCTGGCTCTTACATTCTCCCTACTCTGTCTGCTATGATGATCCCTGAATATTGGTAGGGCAATACAGATATCTAATCATTTATAGCTGATCACTGAGATGCCATCCCACAGCAAGTCCCTTATTCACAATGTGACTAGTTTAGTCCTAACAGTAACCTCTGCCCACTGAAAACAAGAAGTTTCCCTCCATGGGAAACAGACAGCGGCAGTGAACATAACACAAATGGGCATAAACACAAAAGGCAGTTTGATAAGCATACTGTATGTGTTTAACGTAACACTGGCAATCCCTTTCCCGGTGGGAAACTTCCCAGCTTCAAGGAGTTGCCCTGGCTTACAGTACTGGTCATGAACTCCCTCTCCTAGAGTGTGTCTTGCATTCAATAACAAAGCAGTTAGTTGTACTTTTAACAGCTATGCCACTATTGCACCAGCAGGCGCATCTTGTCTGGTATGTTGGTAGTTGTGGTTGTTTGAATGCGATATCCCCATACTTCTGTTTCCAGCATTTGAATACTTGGTTCCCAACTGGGAAGTAGACCACTGTAAAGCATCAGGCTTTGAGACGTCAAAGGACTCATGCTATTTCACGTTAGTTCTCTCTGTTTCCTCACTTCCAGTTTGTTAGGAGAGCTCCCAGCTGCTGCGCTCACCATGTACTGTCTGCTACCTCTGCTCAGCCATCATGGACTCGAACCTTCTGGAACTGTAAGTCCAAAATAAACCCTTTGTTCTATAAACTGCTTGGGTCACAGTATCACAGCCACAGTAAGGGGACTAATAGAGAAGTGTGGCATGTAGCAGGACCAGTGGCAATTCTTCCACACCAGCAGGAGGGACAAGCTTCCAGCTCATCCCAGTCGGGTATCTTTATATCCTGCCGCTGAAGCATGTGGTATCTTCAGCAACAGGGACATACCACCACTTCCAGTATGTAGTAATAATTTTTATTATGTGACAGACCTCAAGGACTTCCCTGGCCAACACCTTGTAGGAAGGTGACCTGCCCCTGGCATTAAGATTTTTCATGCAGCAATTAAATAATGAAACTTTGTTTTTTAAACAGAGGGTTGACACAGTCTCTGAAGGTCTACTGCCATTCAACAAGTGCCAATTGGTCTTGGAGTTCAGGAGCTGAGGAGATTTAAGAAAAAATTAGCTATTATCATTTGTTTGCCCAAAGAGCAGCATTGGGAAAGGGGCATGTGCATGGAACACTAACCCACTTCGCCTTGCATAGTCTACAGTCATTCACGAGCCATCCTGTCCCCTCGTCTGGGGCACTCCAGTGGGACTGTCACTCATCCAGCTTGCACCGCTTGGCCTGGCTAGGTACCCGGGCTGAATGGTCACACTTTTGCTTGCCACTTTAGTTGACTCTCGGGTTCTGTAGACTAAAGGTTGGTGCCTCGGCCATCATTTCTCCATCAGCCGCATCTGGCTGCTGAAAGAGCCATGGGCTGGGTGAATGGTCTCCATACACCCCAGTGCATTCGTCTACAGGGAGAAATGTGCACAGTGCTCTTGGGGAATAACTACCCATCCTTAGGACAAGTTTAATCTTTTTCACCTCTGCTGCTCTTACACCTCTGGTGAACTGTTGCTCAGACCCTAAAGCTGTCCAGAACCTCACTAGCACAGTATTGTCTTTCTATCACCCCCGTCACCTGCCAGGAACCAGATTGTCACAGATCTTTCCCACGTGTGACGTTGAGATGGCCCATCATCTGTAACCTCCTCTCTCAGCATTTGCATTGATTTCCTACTTCTTTAACATTCCTCCCCAAACACTTTGAGCAACCTTCCCTGCCTTGTTTTTCTTACTTAACATACTAACCATTTTGGAAACTTATCTTGTTTCTGGTATATTTTTGTACATTAGCAAGCATTCAGCAAACATCTAAATGAATGAATGCAAGAGTAAATTTTCTTTGTTGGAGATAGTTTTTTGATTGCACCATATGGTTTGATGACAAGCAATTTTCACAAAATAGCTTGAATATTCAAATATGAATTTAGGCTTCTCATTACTTTGAAGAAGTTGAAACATTTCAAAAATATCAGTAATTTTGAATATGTTGTAAAGTGTAAAAGTTTAAAAATGTGCAGGAAAATTGCTAAACATGAACAGACTTCCTTAAAATGTGGTTTTTAAATACAAATGTTGTAGCGCCGGCACTACGACAGGACAGTATGTGAGCCAGGAACTAAGCTAGGGACTTAAAAACACACGCATACATACAGACAGATGGGGACACGGGACATGGGTCATCCTTGATACAAGCATGCCCACTTTATTGTGCTCAGAGGCAGCTTACATGGGGCTCTGGCCACGCCCCAGCTCTCGGGATCTTCAGCTGCAGCCCCATCAGAACCCACTCCCCTGCCATCAGGGTCTCATGCTCAGAGCAGCTGCAGGCTGCTCAGAGCAGAGGAAAACAAGTTTGCAGAAAATTCAGGATCTGGTGGTCTGCAGTCCCCAACAAAATATAAGACCATGGGCTATGAAAAGAAGCTATAAGTCACTTAAGACAGGAAATCCAGTCAGGTAAGTGTGTTTTATAAAGATTGCAAGTTGGTAAGACGGGATAAAAATTAATGATATTAATGTTGTATTGACATTTTGTGATGTTTTGGATGAAAATGGCCCCCATAGGCTCATAGGGAGTGACATTATTTGAAAGCATTAGGGCTTGTGGCCTTATTGGAGTAGGTGTGGCCTTACTGGAGTAGGTGTGGCTTTGTTGAAGGAAGTGTGTCACTGAGGGTGGGCTTTGGGGTTTCAGATGCTCAAGCCAGGCCCAATGGGTCACTCTCTCTTCCTGCTGCCTGCCCTTGGCTCCATGTCTACCTGTATGGCTTCCAGCTTTGATGATAATGGACTAAACCTCTGAACTGTGAGCCAGCCCCAGTTAAATGTTTTCCTTTATAAGAGTTGCCATGGTCATGGCGTCTCTGCACAGCAATAGAACAGTGACTAAGATACACTTATTGTGGTCTTAACCTGTTCTTACAAGGTACTAATTGTTAAGCATCATGTGTGGTACAAAACCTTTGTGCTCCATTTTATAGATAAAGCTATCAAGGTTTGGAGGTGGTGCTATTTGTCCACTGTCCTATGTGGCAGAAGTGGTAGAAGTCGTATTTGAATCTCAATCAGATGATGCCAAAGTTCATGCCACTGATCTGAGAGCAGCTGCACGTGACGTGGACACTGGCTCAGACTGAAGCCGCTTTGATAAACAACAGACACCAGGGTTGGTTTGCACTTAAGGAGAAATAGTGAGGAAAAAGCATATACTCTTAGACATTCAATATTCCACAAGAGCGAGGTGGTTCCAGTGCAAAAAGCACGCAGGCCCAGCTGAAGTGAGAGAGGGTAGCATGGAGTCTCCCATAGGTATTTGTCTGCAGCATTCAGAAAGCTGACCCACACGCTCTCGGTCTAGACTGGGAGCTAGCTGCTCTCATATGTCACTTTCTGTTGTAGAATCTGCCAATACCAAGCAGCTTTGCTGACTGATGGAGAATTACTTATTTCTTCATAATATTGAAACTCTTGCTAAATATTTATTACTTACTGCTGCACATCCAAAAAGGCAAAGCTGGAAGAATCAGACAGTATTTCAATCACTTCGAATCTCTCAAAAATTAAAACACACACACACACACACACACACACACACACACACACACACACAAAACAAAACAAAAAAAGACAGGGCTTCAACTGTATAAAATTTAAAATGCCCTGCAAGACACAGGCAAGCCATTTTATCTAGAAAAGAAGGAAAATGCTCCTGCCCCTCTAGTTGTCTCTCTCCAGTTAGGAATCCCCTGGATTTTGTAGCAGTCTGTTCCTCTTCAGAGCATATGGTGGCTAGGGACCAGAAGCCATGGCCTTGGCATTCATTTTGAAGATTTGGAACAGAAATGTAAAGGTCTACCACAGTGTTCAGTATTGAGCACAGTTCTCAGGCCTGTTCCCACTGCTGTGCACTGTTGTGCAATATTATTTTAAGGGTCTTACATTTGTTTATGCTGCAAAACATTTAATTGTGCAAAAGTGTGTTACTTTTGTTTATGCTGCATTTGTTTAATTATGTAAAGATGTGTTGCTTTTGTTTCACCTTGCCTTCATAAGGCACCTGATTGGTCTACTGAATGGGCAATAGCTAGGCAGAAAAAGGGTAGGCAGGACTGGCAGGCAGAGAAAATAAAGAAGAGGAAAAATCTAGGCTCTAGAAGGATAAGAGTAGGAAAAGGAGAGAGGAGAGAATGGGGGAGACATCAGGGGCCAGGGTCAGGCAGCTGTCAGCCAGCCAGACATAGAGACAGCAACAAAGTAAGAAAAGGGAATAAACCCCGAGGCGAAAGGTAGATAAAGAGAAACAGATTAATTTAAGTTGAAAGAGTTAGCCAGAAAATGTACCTAAGCTAGGCTGAACATTCAAAACTAATAAGTCTCTGTGTCATGATTTGGGAGTTGGTTGGTGGCCCCAAAGAAAAACCCGCCACAGTGCACTGAAGGAGGAGGCGCGCTTCCATCAGTACAAACCGTGCTCTCACCGAGAGTGAGAGCCAGTGCATTCTCTGCCCTGAGACAGAGACGCGAATCGGAGAAGCTTGGGAAATCTGCCCTGGGGTGGTACAGGTAGTACAACCTCCCCCAAAGGATTATCTTCCTCTCCTGCCAATCACTAGCTGGTTTAAAACATTTGGTAAAAGGTTGTTGCATTTAAGTGCTGATTTGGGTTTCTTGCTCTGGCTGGGGGCTTCTGGACAGTAGCAAGTCCTATTGTGTCCATTTTTTACTTGCAGGACAAGTTGGCATCCATCCAGTTTCTTTGGGCATGTGGGGAGGAGGGTGGGGCGTATAAAAGCTTTGCGACATGGCTGGGAGATTGTATTAGCGAGGTGACAATGTCATATTAGTGAGGATATAGCTGGGCCTTGTCGGGCTCACACTCTGTTTGAAAATGAAAAGGACTCGTCTCTAGCAGAACCCCATAAGAAGATTACACTGCAACTCTGGCTCTAGTGTTTCTTGTGTTTTGCTTGTTTGTTTGAGTAGGTGGTTGGTTGTTTTGTTTATTTCTTTGTTTGGTTTTGACTTTTTCATCATTTTGTTTTCTTTCTTTTTAAACTTTTTTGTTTGTTTGGAAAAGGGTTCTTTCTGTCTTGCCCAGGCTGACCTTGAACTTGTAGGACTGCCTCTGCTTCAGTCTCCAAAATGCTAGGATTACAAGCTGCTCCACTATGCCCAGCCACTTACTATTTATTTCTTCAGCACAGCTCCTGACATTGTTCTGTATGTAGTATGTGACCATTTCGTGTTAGCTACAGCTGAACAACAGCAGAGGTGCCTGGTTCGGGTGACCAGTGTTTTGTGACGTAGACTCTGGCAAGAAGAGTGGAAGCGTCAGATTTTTCCCTGTAGGGCATTTGTTTACAAGGCACATGACGAGGGCTGGGAAGGTAGGTAAAGAGACAAGGAGCCTCAAGTGTACAAATTATTCTTGTGTTCTAAAAACATGAGGCGTTAGAGCTGAGCAGGCGATAGCCAGCCATGGCTGGCTCTACTGCCCAAGAGTTGGTTGTGCGTGTCTATCTTCTCTACACTTTGACCTCAGACACATTAGGTTAGTAGGAGCAGTTACAGCACATGAGTGGTGAGCTAATGCAACTGGCCTGGGCCCGTCCCTTACCACTGCACGCCTAGTGTGATGTAAATATCTGCCATTGGGGCCGGGGAGAGATGGCATAGGAAAGAGGGGAAGTCATTACTTTTTTCTTAAAATCAAACAATGCTTAAAATAATAGGTAAGATTATTGTTACCTACCACTTTTGGGTATATATCCAAAGGATGCTCAATCGTGCCACAAGGTCATGTGCTCAACTATGTTCATAGCAGCTTTGTTTGTCGTAGCCAGAACCTGGAAACAACCTAAATGCCCCTCGACTGAAGAATGGATAAGGAAAATGTGGTACATTGACAAAATGGAGTCCTACATAGCAGAAAAAATAACGGCATCTTGAATTTTGCAGGCAAATGGATGGAGCTAGAAAACATTATTTTGAGTGAGGTAACCCAAACACAGAAAGACAATTATCACATGTACTCACTTATAAGTGGTTTTTTTTTGTTTGTTTTTTTTGTTGTTGTTGTTTTGTTTTTTTTTTTTTTTTTTGGTTTTTTGAGACAGGGTTTCTCTGTGGTTTTGGAGCCTGTCCTGGAACTAGCTCTTGTAGACCAGGCTGGTCTTGAACTCAGAGATCCGCCTGCCTCTGCCTCCTGAGTGCTGGGATTAAAGGCGTGCGCCACCACTGCCCGGCTGTAAGTGGTTTTTAAATATAAAGCAAAGCAAGCCAGCCAACAAACCACAATCCCAGAGAACTTAGACAATAATGAGGACACTAAGAGAGACTTACATAGATCTAATCTACATGGGAAGTAGATAGTATAAAAAGACAAGATCTCCTGAGTAAATTGGGAGCATGGGAACCTCGGGGGAGGGCTCAAGGGGGGAGGGGAGCAGAGAAAAATGTAGAGCTCAATAAAAATCAATAAAAAAGATAAAAAAAGATTATTGTTACTTAGTTTAGGGTGAAAGGGCCTGTGGTGGTTTGAAAGAAAAACAGCCCCCAAAGGGCGTGGCACTATTAGGAGGTGTGGCCTTGTTGGAGTAGGTGTGGTCCTGTTGGAGGAAGTGTGTCACTGTGGAGGTGGGCTTTGAGATCTCATATATGCTCAAGCCACGCCCATCTAGACAGACCATGTCCTGTTGCCTATAAGCCGACTTGTAGGACTCTCTCCTCTGCACCATGTCGCACCATGAAGATAATGGACTGAACCTCTTAAAATGTAAGCCACCCAACTAAATGTTTTTCCTTTATGAGAGTTGCCGTGGTCATGGTGTCTCTTGACAGCAATGGAAACCCTAATTCAGGGCATTTAGAAACATTGTGTAGTACATGATTAAATCCTGGAACTCACAGCATAGTGGTCTGTAGGTAGCACAGCTCTTCTTCCCTGAGCCATCAAAAGTATGGACCACATCCATGAGGCCTAGAAAGCCAGTTAAGTCTGTGGTCGAATTTCTATGTGAGTCTTTACCTCCTGACCTGAGACAACCTGAGTGTCTGCTGGATACTTAAAAACATAAGAACCCAAGGGAAACACTCTTTGAAGCTACCTCTTTTATTATTCTTCTTTTTAATGTCAAGAAAACAGACCATAATTATATGGTAAAAAGGTGCATAGACTCTGTCCATTGGGGCTTGAATTCCAACACTACTTCACCCACCTGTGGACTAAGTTCTGTGCCTGTGCCTCAGTCTATATAACTGCAAAACAGACAGAAATACTAAGTTTACAGGCACTTGGCAGGATTCAAATGAGGCATCAGATGTAAGATGTCTAGCCCAGTATCTGCCGTTTACTATACACCCATTAACTTGAGTCTTTTTTTCCTCCTAACATACTTAATTCAGGCATTTAAAGTAACAATTGGCAGGTGAAGCCTGCAAAGTGATTGTTAACTCCCCACCTCAGTGGATACAATCGCTCTGTGATGGCATTGCTCTCTTGCAGCTTTGATCTTACCATCGTCCGCAGAAGTAGTTTCAGCATAGATACAGTCGGCCCAGCCCTTTGACAATGCTTTCTCCCCATAGGCAGAGCACTCCTATCTTCATTGCATATATGCACGCTCTCTTTTTAGTTTTCAACATTTAGATTATGGGGAAAGGACTGCTAGTTGCTGCTGGGAAAACAGGAGAAAAACAACTGCTTATATAATACAAGCTTCAACAGAGAGAGAAAGAGAGAGAGAGAGAGAGAGAGAGAGAGAGAGAGAGAGAGAGAATATTCAAGTTTCCCACTCTATCCCAGCTGTCCATGTTCCAGGTACATAGCTGAATAGTAATATCAAATAAATAGTAATATTAAAGGGTCCTTCGAAGGCTGCGTTTGCTCTATTACAGTGTAGTCACCCTGAGTTTCCTTAGGCCATTTGTCCTTAGATCCGCTGTCATTGCTGCACATGAACTGAAATCTGCCCATTTGTCCTTAGATCCGCTGTCATTGCTGCACATGAACTGAAATCTGCCCATTTGTAGTGTATAAGTCATGGGACATAATATTTTTTGATGCCAGATGTTTTAGGGGCAGCCAATTGCAAATGCACTGGGTTTTGGCTTATGGGCCTTCATACTTTGCCAGAATTGAATTTGTTTGGAAATGAGGTTTACTAACTTTCAAATAAAGCATTTTCAAGCACCGTGTGATGTACAAATTATCTCCCTTTAGTTCATGTTAAAATAATCCACTCTCTAAATCTGTTTGACATTTACCCCTTAAGTGTTTTGCATCAATTAATCACACTTCTTCAGCATCTTAATTTATTGAGAAGTAATTGTATAACATCCCACATCTCCAGACCCTGTCAAAAATTTGTTTGGCAGAAATATATATTATAGTAATTAAGACATAATTACATTGTCTTGAGAGGCGAAGGGTCATTTGGATCTGATTAACTGTAGAATTAGCGCCAAAGAAAAGTCAGGTAGTCATGTGCTTGGCCTGTAATTAAACATCTGGGACACTTTGGTCATCAGAGGTAGCTCCTTTTGAATACATTTCATTGTTACACTTTGGACAGCCTGCAAAGTGTGTGTGTGTGTGTGTGTGTGTGTGTGTGTGTGTGTGTGTGTCTATGAGTAAAGGTTGGTGTAAGCTAGCATTTAGCTGGTGTGGAAACTTTTCCCGTCAGCCTGCTTTGACTCCATATATGGTGTTCAGATAAAAGTCCAGGGGAAGCCCTTTTGCTGATCTCACTGCACGCAACACACACACACACACACACACAAACACACACACAGTGGGATTGGTGAGGACTCTCACCTGGACACACACACAGTGGGAGTGGGGAGGACCCTCTCACCTGGACACACACACACACTCTGGAGTGGTGGGGACCCCCAGGGAAACAGGCGGTGGTTCTCTGTATTATGGGTGTTCAGTACACTTAGGCGCGCTCATGTCACACCTTAAATGGCACCTCAACCTTCGGAACAGGCCAGAACTTTGATCCCGTCACCACGCCGACACGTCATCCCACAGGTCCTCGGCTGTCTATGGTCTCCGGTGGGGCTCTGTCCCGGGTCCCCTGCAGGGCTGGCACTCGGGGCCGTGGAGGCGGCGCAGGAGGCGGGAGTTGGCGACCGCCGCGGTCCGGGCAGCGGGCCCCGTCCGCGGCCGGCGCGCTCCGCGGTCCTCCCTCGCTCGGCTCCTATGCTCATATTTGGACTCGGCCGCCCGTGCCCAGGAATTTCCCGTCATGCCTCCCGCCGCCCCGTCTGTCGCCCGGAGCCGGGAGGGAGGAGGGAGGCGGACAGCGGCGGCTGCTCGTCTGCCCCGGAGTGTGCGGCGGACCCTCCCGCGCCCTCTCGCTCTCTGCCTCCGTCTCTGCCTGGTTACGGCCGCTGTCAGCACACTGCCTGGTGAGTCTGCCAACCCCGCCTGTCCCATCCGGCCCTCCGACCCCTCCGAAGTCAGGCTTGGGACCCGAACCCGCCCCCCCCCCCCCCCCCCCCCCCCCCCCCCCCCCCCCCCCCCCCCCCCCCCCCCCCCCCCCCCCCCCCCCCCCCCCCCCCCCCCCCCGCCAATCCCGGGAGCGCCCTCGCCGCCTCTCAGCCTCCAGAGTCATCCCCCGGCCGCAGAGCCCGGGTGGCTCCCAGGGACGTGTCCCAC
Source organism: Ondatra zibethicus (assembly GCA_004026605.1). Classification (NCBI taxonomy): domain Eukaryota; kingdom Metazoa; phylum Chordata; class Mammalia; order Rodentia; family Cricetidae; genus Ondatra; species Ondatra zibethicus. The sequence continues at coordinate 19,509 of PVIU01017561.1, forward strand.
CGAGGGACAGCGCAGAACGAGGTCAGGCGGGAGCCCCGAGCCCAGCCGGCCGCCGCGCTGACACCTTACCCGTCCCCCACCGCGAACCTGAGCCGCGGGAGCCACTGCTCCCAGCGGGCCCCGCCCGCGGTGACTCCGCGGGGTGACCGGGGGCGTGGGTTGCAGCACCCCGGGCGGGCGCGCTCCGCTTCGCTCGGCTCGGGCCTCCGCCTTCAGCGGCGGCCGGGATAACGGGCCGGGGCGTGGGAACGTGGGAGAGGCCACCAGGCCCGCGATCCCCCCCCCCACATCCTGTCCCCAACCCGGGGAGAGGGGTGCGCCGGGCGGGGCTGGCATCTCTTAGGCCCAAATCCAGCAGAACCCCAGAGGAGCAGGTAACAGTTTTGTTTTGTTTTCAAGTGGAAACAAGCATGTGAATCTTTTTTTATAAAACAAAACTTTTCCATTGGGCTATTTCAAGTCAAACTATCAGGATAAAAAGTGCTGTTCCTGCCTTTGTAGGTTATGCGATAAGTGAGGTAATTCTGAAGGTGGAACAATAAGGTTTTAAAAGAATTTTCTTTGAATCATGTGGAAAGTACTAGGGAGTTTTTATTTGTTTTTTTCTCCCTTGAGTGTCAAAAGACCAATTATTTGAAGCATGAGGGAAGATTTTGAGGGAAATGTGGAATTGCAGGGGCTCTTGAATTTGGACAGGGTCAACTAATTAAGGCTTGGTTCTTTTGTCTGGCACGACAAACCATTTTAATTATTGAAAACTGGGATAACTTGGGAGATGTTAATTGGTTGCTGTTTTGCTATCGATGAACTGTCAAAATGAGATTTGGTTAACTGGGACACACGTTGGCTGGCAGTTGACTACACCCTGTGCAGCGTGAGAGACAAAGTAGGTTTTTAAAGAGTAGTTTTATGTATAAGATTTTATGTGTAAACTATTCGCAGGGTTAGCCGGGCTGTGATGGTGCACTCGGGGGAGACAGAGCTGGGTGGATCTTTGTGAGTTCAAGGCCCTAGCGAGCATCAGGACAGGCTCCAAAGCTACACAGAGAAACCCTGTCGCCAAAAACCAAAACCAAACCAAACAAACAAAAAAAAACCCTCAGGGTTATAGAGTTTCCAAAGTTGTTTCCAGAACTGAGGACAGATAGTTAAATGTACTGAATGTGCGCTTGTCAGTGCTCACGTTAGCGATGACAGCAGTTTTATGTTCGTTCCTGAATGACTCTTCAGAAAGGACCTTTTCAAAGACTCATAATCCAGGAGCCACTTTATATTCCCAAGTCCTTCTTGGGAATCAGCAGATTCTGAATTCTCAGTTTATCAATGGATTTCTAAAACCTTCTGGCCCGGATGGTAAGGGACAGACTGTGCTGAAGGGACTATCTGAATGATTATTTCTGTATGTCTGATATGTTGACTTGCTTATTGCCTGTGGTCAAGCAGACTTTGAAGACCAAAATCAGCTGTACTGTGGCCTCTTGCCAGCTTTTGGAACACCGAGTTTACAGTTGGACTATTTAATCATAGTTTTAAAAATTTGTTTCTACCTAATATACCAATCAAATTTTTGATGCTTTTACTAGTTCCCTATGTGGATGTCTGGATTTTTTAATATTAAATACAGTAGCTCGTTGCCATTTAAATTTTTGTCATGGTGCCTGCCTGTCTGCCAAGGTCGCAGCATACAGTGTCATTTAAATTTTGAACCGAAGGTCCTGCTTTCAACTTTTCTATGTACTTGTTCCAATGCTTTAGTCAGAAGTCCTTGTGCTTTTACTAGAATAGTGAGAATGTCTAATGCCCAGCATACTGGAACACCTTCTCGGTCCAGCACTCAGAGGCTGGGGCAGGCAGATTTGTGAGTTCGAGCTCAGCCTGGTTTGGATAGCAAGTTCTAGGCCAGTCATGGCTTCATAGTCAGACTGTCAAAAATAAAGTCTAAAAACTACCCCAAAATAGAATCCATCAGTTTTTCCGATGTATTTTTCACTTAATAAGCAAACATAGATTTTAAAGCATCAGAAAACAAGGTTAGTAAATAATGCCTTTGAGCTCCATCATAACTAGTCAGAGTCCTTTGATTTTTATTCTCATATATATGAGCATATATATTTATATATATATTTATTTTGTATATATTTTATAAAGATGTATATTTTTGACATTGCAGTTGCAGATTTGGTTGAAGATTTTGGTTCCAAAGTTTAGCTGCCTTTTCTGGAAATGCCTTCTAACTACAGGATTCTGAATTACTCTTTGTGTTTGCATAACCCTGCAGAGCCACCCACTCATTCCTTCAAACATCTGCCAGCCAGTCTTTGGCTTGCTCCACATGTCAAACTGGTCTACAGGTAGTCAGGTCTGAGGGGCGTGGCTTCAGCCTTGGGGACCCATCTGCCCTCAGATGGCACAGACCTGACCAGAGCCCCTTCCTTTAAGACCAGGAAGTGCTGCCTTTGTCTCTGGCAAAGGGCTGCCTGCTCTCTGCAGGTAAACCGAAGCCTCTGGCCCAATCTGATAACCCCGTTTTTTGGTATTTGGGTCAGAGGCGATACCAGAGTACACTCAATACTTCCTGCCTTTGGAACGCCTGTTGCTAGTTACCTGGGGAATCTTCCAAACGAAATCCCCTAGGTTGAGGCATTGCTTTATAACCCTGCATCTCAGAAGACTTGGTCCCATCCACTAACCTGTCGTCTTCGCAGTTAACATGCCTTTGGATAGAAGCACGATGAGATGAGCCTTTTCATTGGCTCTTTAGTAGAATTTCTTTTTCTCTCTCTCTCTCTTTTTGGTTTTTCGAGACAGGGTTTCTCTGTAGCTTTGGAGCCTGTCCTGGAACTAGCTCTTGTAGCCCAGCCTGGTCTCGAACTCACAGAGATCCGCCTGCCTCTGCCTCCCTAGTGCTGGGATTAAAGGTGTGCGCCACCACCGCCCGGCTAGTAGAATTTCTTACTGCTGTCCCTGGATCTCATAACTTTGCCTTGAATGCCCTTTATTTTCTCTTTCTTGGTCATAATTCATTCTCCTTGTAGAACGTTCACTATGGTCCTTGCTCCCTGGTCCTTGCTCCCTGGTCCTTGCTCCCTGTGCATGTATTCAGTTGCTCAACTTTCTGGAATTTTTTTCGGAAGCCTTTAAGAGAATGTAGAAAAAGGAGAGCAGCGATGAGTCAGTTGACTGTGGAAGATTTTGATTACTACTTGTTTCAAGTGACAGAAATAAACCTGAAGTAGTTTTAGTCAAAAGGAAGGAAGGGGGAAAGGAATGTACTGGAAGACCATTGGAAGCCAAGTGCAGATGACCTTGTTAGGTTATGAACGGTAACTAAACCCTGGCACTCTCCTGTCCCTGCCTTCATTGCTACACTCTTCTCTGGCTATCTTTGCTTTTGTTCTTGTGTCTGCTCTTTGCTGTTTACACTTACATGTTGTGTGATGCTTTACTCTTTTGACTTTTTGAGGGGCCCAACACTCAGTTCCCAAATAAATCACACACAGAGGCTTATTCTTAGTTATGAATTCATGGCCTTAGTTTGGCTTGTTTCTAGCCAGCTTTTCTTAACTTAAATTATCCCTTCTATTAAATTTGCCTCTGGGCTTTTATCTTTCTCTTCTGTAAATCTTACTTTCACTCTTACTCCATGGGTGACAGGGTAACTGGCTCCTGACATCCTCCTCTCCTTGGTCTCTCTTATTCCCTTTTCCTCCTTTCTCCTTCTCTCTATCCTCTGTGCTTGCTAGGCCCGCCTATCCTTGCTCCTGCCTTGCTATTGGCCATTCAGCTCTTTGTTAGACCATCAGGTGTTTTAGAGAGGCAAGGAATCACAGCTTCACAGAGTTAAACAAATGTAGCACAGACAAAAACAACGCAGCTTAAAATAATGTCCCCAGCAGTTACGTGTTGCTGCTCAGCCGCTCTTCTTCTGTTTGTGTCTTTTGCTCACAGACAGAAAGCTAATTAAATTTGCTCAATCTTAGTTCCTGAGGAGAAGATCCTGATATACAGTTTGGGTCACATAGTTGGTCTAGATTTCCCCCATAGTCTCTTTTAATTATAGTGTTATGTAGAGAGTTTGAGTTGGCCTTTTCATGTGATATATATATTTGAGACAAGGTTTCTCTGTGTGGCCCTGGTTGCCTGGACCTTGCTCTGTAGACCAGGTTGGCCTTGGGCTCACTGCGATCCACCTGCCTCTGCCTCCCGAGTGCAGGGGTTAAAGACAGGTGCCCCCACCGCCGGGCCAGAGTAATTAGTCTTTACATTGCCAGGCGTTTCTTCTTGACTGCAGTGTGCAGAGTGGACGACATCCTAGTGGGCACTAGACTTCATGCAGTTCCTTCTGCAGGAATGCTGAGGAGGAGCCCTGTGGGGAGTCACTGAGTGCACGTCACACTCAGGAACTAGGAGCTTGGCCTGTGACAGAATGGATAACCCTGTGTGATAGCCATCATTCCGTTCCTTCTGTGGGCCATCATTGGCACATTTTCAGAAATCCACCAACTAAAATGTTGAGTCCAAGTAGCTCTTTATGTAAATTCATTAGGAGTATATAAATGGTAGAGACATTCGAAATAGAAATAATTTAGGGAGCATGAGTTCAAGAGGTTTGGCTTGCTGCCCCACCTTTTCTTTTCATAGTGGTTGAAGTGGTTATTTATGGCCTCTTGTCAGATCCCATTTTGTGAATCCTTCTGCGTCTAATTGAATCTTAACTTTTGTTAGCGTCTATAAAAGCTTGTGCCACCTAAGACCGTACGTATTCATTGTGTGGCAGGCTGGTGGGTCGCCTTTAATTCTGAGAAGGCTCTTAGTGCTCTGGCACGCATAGTCTCAGTTATGTTGATTCTGACTTTCGGCCTTCTGAAACCCTCACACCCACCGCCACCTTCCCCCTTGATAGTGGAACACAGGTGCACTATTCTTTCTTAGTCTTTTCGCTTGTTAGGTTTTATAAGCTTTTCCATGAACACTCTTGTGTGGACATTGAAGACTATGTGAAAGCTAGGAAGTTTCCTGATGCAGGAGGGAAGGTTACAGCAAGATCAGGTGGGAGGGGATCGGCTTTGGTAGAGCACATGGCATTGTATCGCACAGAACACGTACAAACGAAATGGAGTAGATAGAAAGAGGAAGAGTGTAAGAATAAAGAGGTAGTGAATTTGTTTTGGCTCAGAGCATGCAAGACACGTAATGCTAGGCCTGGAGATTTGGACTGGCCTAATAAGTCATGAAATTGGAGTATCTAGATCCCTGAAATGTCACAATTGGAGTTGAACTGCAGGTTGCGTTTCTAACAGTTCATGGGATGAGTCGAATTGGCAGAGAAACCACTGGGTGAATAAGAAGCAACGTGAGAGGTTTTTCAAGAAATAAAGACTTGAACTAGGGCGTGGCAGTGGGGTGGGAGAAGCATTGCTGAGGTGCATTGGGCTGAAACCTTTACCTGGGTATTGAGAGGGAAGGGGTAGATCAAAGCTGTTGGAAATATGTTAAGCCTCGGTGACCAAGAGAATGTGAACTCAGAACAGGTTTGTAAATGGAACAAAATGAGCATTATGGAGCTGATAGGACACTTGACTTTCCACGCAAGTGTGTAGTAGAATTGTGTGTGGCTGAGTCTTGGAGGGGGAGAAAACAGGGTTAGAAATCAAACATGTGTGAATGAGGAGGGCTGGCAGGGAAGCTAAGAGGAGAACATTGCTTGGCTTGTATGCAAGGAGGGATGTGGGGACAGCCCCCTAAAGAAGACAGAACTTGATAGGGCTTTAAAAGAGGTCCGCTCGGCCCTGCCTGGCATTCTGTCTGTGAGCTGCTTGGCCGACGGAACATGGCTTTTCTAATCCCTCATATGACACAGGGGAGGCCTGAGTGCCAGGTGCTGCGTCTGCAATGCCCGAAGCCTGCTACTCCCCCCATCCTCATAAGTCGACTTTAAGTTACTCAGTGAGTTCTGTCTCCCATCCCTCCTCGATCCTCCGTTTATCTTCCCCCAAGGAATGTGCAGGCAGTGGAGACAGAGTGTTCTCAGTTCCCTGCAGACTCGGCCGTGGGGCACTGTCAATTGCCATGGTCAGCTTCTTTATCTCTAACTACTTTCTGACATTCTCTTAGTCTAAAATACATGATGAAGCTGACAAATCACATCACTCCCCTTTGTACTAAAACAAAACAAAACAAAACAAAAAGCTGTAAGACATGAGTGCCCTGTTGGAGTTACCTGTTGTCACCTGCATGGCTTCCGTACCCTGGAGTTGGCTACCCAGGCCACTATCATGGGGAAACATGGGTATCTGGCATATCTACTCCAAGTATTCAGTTGTCGGGGTTGTAGAAGCTCCAGGACAATGCACTGACATCTGAAGCAAAGCTCAAGGAATATCTTTTTTGTTGTGGTGGAGGAATATTCGTTTAAGACGTGTTACATTTGTTTAGTCTGAGGACTATTTGTTTAATGATGCAAAGATGTGTTGCATTCTTTCATGTTGGATTTGTTTAACTCTGTAAAGCTGTGTTACTTTGCCTGTCTAAAATGCCTGATTGGTCTAATAAAGAACTGAACAGCCAATAGCTAGGCAGGAGAGAGAAATAGGTGGGGTTGCCAGGCAGAGAGAATAAGTAGGAAGAGAACTCTAGGCTCGAGAGAAAAAAAAATGAAGGGGAGAAGGAGAAGAGTATGCCAGGGGCCAGCTACCCAGCCACATAGCCAGCCATGGAGTGAGAAAGAAAGATATCTTAGAATAAAGAAAGGTAAAAAGCCCACAGGCAAAACATAATTGAAGAGAAATGGGATAATTTAAGTTAGAAAAGCTGGCTAGAAACAAGCCAAGCAAAGACCGGGCATTCATGAGTAAGAAAGAGTCTCTGTGTATTTATTTGGGAGCTGGGTGGTGGGCCTCCAAAAGAGTAAAAAAACCAACAATACATATTTTGTTCAAAATGAAATAAATGAGGTTCAGAGTCTCAGACTTGAGGTGACAAATACAGAGAACAGTAAGCACATGAGAGCTGGAAGCCCAGCTCTGTTGACATGGGACATATGTGTCCTGGACATAACGCACGCGTGCACGTGTGCACACACACACACACACACACACACATGCACACACACACACACAACGCAGGCCCTCCAGAACACAAGATGAGTGCTCTACCACTGAGCTCCACTCCCAGCCACGGAGGATGGGGTAAGTCATGAATGACAGCTGGACGCTGCTTACTGCAGTATCTAACATGGAATTATTATTAACACTACTATAATAATCAGTATCATTTATGACACTCAGGGAATACCTTTCATGTGAGGCTTTATTTATTTATTTCAATTTATTGTTGACACCCAGAACTGATTAAAGGTGAACCAGAGAGAGAATGGTGGTCTGGAATGTGTGTTCTTAGAGCCCAGCTTCCAGACTAGTAGTATATCCTGATTCTGAGTTTTTAAAGACAATGCATTGGCCTTTACATGTGGGAAGTGACAGATTTATGTACAGAATGTAGTATTAAGAATGATTTCTTCTGCAAATCAAAACAACTCTGAGATTCCATCTTACACCTGTAAGAATGGCCAGGATCAAAAACACTGATGACAACTTATGCTGGAGAGGCTGTGGAGAAAAGGGAACACTTCTGCATTGCTGGTGGGTGTGCAAACTGGTACAGCCCCTTTGGATATCAGTGTGGTGATTTCTCAGAAAATTTGGAAACAACCTTTCTCAAGACCCAGTAATACCACTTTTGGGTATATACCCAAAGGATGCTCAATCCTGCCACAAGGACATGTGCTCAACTATGTTCATAGCAGCTTTGTTTGTCATAGCCAGAAACTGGAAACAACCTAAACGCCCCTCAACTGAAGAACAGATACAGAAAATGTACATTTGCACAATGGAGTACTACACAGCAGAAAAAATGACATCTTGAAATTTGCAGGCAAATGGATGGATCTAGAAAACATTGTATTGAGTGAGGTAACCCAGACTCAGAAGGACAATTATCACAGGTACTCACTTATAAGTGGCTTTTAGACATAAAGTAAAGAAAACCAGCCTACAGTTCACAACCCCAGAGAACCTAGACAACAGTGAGGACCCTAAGAGAGACACACATGGATCTAATCTACATGGGAAGTAGTAACAAACAAGATCTCCTGAGTAAATTGGGAGCATGGGGATCATGGGAGAGGGTAGAAGGGGAGGAGGGAGGAAAGTAAGGGAGTGGAGAAAAATATATAACTCCATAAAAACAATAAAAAAGAAACAAAAAGAATGATGTCTTCATCTCTAAAGGAAAGGCACCGAGAACACGCCCATGCGCTAAGAGCTGCAGTTCTGGCCGTTGACGGAGGGAATGCACAGCAGTAGAGCGCTACTGTAAAGTCCGGAAACTCAGCTTTGAATAGAAAGCCGACCTGTATGCTTGCAGAGTGCACATGTGAAAATGATGACTGACTGGATTTGCAGGTATCCCCAGGGACCTTCTGGATTCAGCGTCCCCTGGGTCATTGTCTCACCTTGACTTTTGAACGAAAGGAAATTCCTCAAGATCCTTTCATAGGAGCAGCCACCTGTTTTACTTTTGATTTTTCTTTTCGGCCAGGAAATGTACTGGCTGAGACTGGGTTATGAAATAATCTTGAGGATGAGGAGACAAAGTCAGTATACTTCAAAATCTGTGTTTTCAGACTTCATTCCTAGGTCTGTAATACGATTTTAAGATGGAATTTGCTTGGCACACTTACAACACTCACTGTTTGGTCAGAACTGTCTGCCATTGCTATGCACAGTATCATGAACTCTTAGAGTCTCTTGGATTGGTTATTTTATTTAGTGGCTAAAATAAAAGTACTTCAGTATATGTGTTAAACTTAAGACCTTATTGAGAATAAGCCTATGCCACATGGGAATGTAAGATAGTCCTTGTATACGTCCATCTTGTTTTTATGTTTCTTCTCTTTTTTTAAATTGTGCTTTGTGACTACAGAATCTGGGCTTGGTTGGAGTTAGGGAGATTAGCAGTGTGTTAATAAGGAAGAGCGGGGCCACGTCTCCTGGGACCTAGTCCAGATTAGACAAGAGGGTGGGTGATGCCGTGAGCGCGCTTGGAGTTCTAGTTTCACGACATTGAACGTTCATTGTCATCTTTGCTGCTGATTTTTCAAAAACTATATTAGGTTTCCAGTTTTTTATTTTATTTTATGTGTATGACTATTTTGCCTACACCGTGTTTGTGCCGTACCTGTGGAGGCCAGAAGACGGCAATGGATTCCCTGTAACTGGAGTCACAGCTGGTTGTGAGCTGCCATGTAGGTCCTGGGAATTGAACCTGGGTCCTCTGGAAGAACAGCCAGTGCTCTTAACTGCTGAGCCAACTCTCCAGCCTCTGATTTCATGATGTGAATGTGTCAGACTGTGTCAGTGGGCCAGGAAGAGGGTGGATTGGAGGCAGAAGATGCTCACCTGTAAGAGGAACAATTTGAAACACTGCAGGTTCTTTTTATCACTCAGTAGTGTGGAGAGGGGGTCATGCCGTGGCCTGAGAGGAACAGTGGATGGCAGTTGGGAGACTGTCCTCCCAGCTGGTTTTTGCTTAAGCCGGTTCACCTTCCTATGCTCTTGTCTCCATATCTGCAGAATGAATGAGCTTAGCTGCTATTCTGTGATAGCTCTTCTATGTATCTGTGGGTTGTATGCAGTCTTCCAGGAGCTTCCATAACTTTTACTGGAAATAGCATGGATAATAAATTGCGCAGAATTATGTTTTTCTTGTTATGCTTGAAGCTTCACCCTTTTGCTGAACTGCCTGCCACGTTCTCTAAGATCTTATCTTTGAGCTTTGTTTCTAGTCGTGCCCAGTAATTTGATCTATAGCTAATGTCACACAACCTTTTAAAAGATTTAGCGTCTATTTAGAAGATAGATTACAAGCATATTAGAAGTATCATTTGAATGCCTTGTCTGAAGTAACAGCATTAGGCATTAGAAATGATGCCTGTTTTTTCAAAGGAGAAAGCCCCCCCTTTCTTTTTCTTTTTGAGACAGGGTTTCTCTGTAGCTTTGGAGCCTGTCCTGGAACTTGCTCTGTTGAGCGGGCTGGCCTCAGACTCACAGAGATCCGCCTGCCTCTGAGTCTCGAGTGCTGGGATTAAAGATGTGCGCCACCACCGCCAGACCAAGAAAGCCTTCTTTTAACAGTGTAGATAACCAGCAGAATTTCCCTCTGGCCATCCTAAAAGTAGACTGAACTGTTAGAACTGGTTAAAGGAAAGAAAACAAAAGAAAGAACAGTCAGCGCTTTGCTTCCATGACCTGTGAGCACTGTGAAGTGCCTCAACTCTCCAGTTCATTAGTAAGCTTTGCTCTGTTGTTATTTGGAAATACTTCATACATACAAGAAGTGTATGTAAATGAGGTATCTATATAAGGCAAACAGAATCTTGTTTTAAAAATCTGAGTGCCCCCATCCAGAACGGAATGTTAAAGCTGTTTATGTGACGTCGCCAGTCACGTCTTCCTCTGCCTGGAAGTTTTGTGATTTTTTTGTTTATCCCCAGGGAGAGTGTAAACTCACGCTACTTTTGTCCCTTCACCACTGAGGTAGCTTCCATTACACTGTTCAGTTCTGCACACTCTGGTACTTTATATCCAGATACTGTCGTCTGCTGGGTAGAGTGTGTGTCTTTTTCTTCTGAAACATTTTTGTGTTTTTATATTGCTGTGCACCATACATTAAAAAAAAAAGACCAGCATTTTAAAAATGTTTTACATTCATTTCTGTGGGTGTGTGCTGGTGTGTGCTTGTGTTTGTATGTATGCCTCCCCGCCCCTTCCCCCTGTGTGCTCATGTGTGCATGCACTCATACACAAACACATACACACACACACGCACACACACACACACACACACATCCACGTACATCCACATCCGCCATGGTGCACATGTGAAGGCCAGAAGACAACTTGAGAGAGTTAATTCTCTCTTTCCCCCATGCACTTCAGGGATCGAACTCTGATCTTAAGACTTGGTGGCAAGCGCCCTCCACCTGATTTGCCATCTTGTCAGCCCCAAATACAACTATCCTCTTTTTAAAAAGGGGGATTTGTGTGATCTTACATGAATCAGTTAACACCCTAGGATTTTTCAGGTAGCTTACATCTGTCAAGTGATGCTTACTTCATCCATCAGACATGTATAATTTTTTTTTTTTAGTGTTCTTTTTTTGGGGGGCGGGGTTCAAGACAGGGTTTCTCTGTAGCTTTGGAGCCTGTCCTGGAACTAGCTCTTGTAAACCAGGCTGGCCTCGAACTTGGAGAGATCCACCTGCTGAGTGCTATGCATTTTCTCACTCCCCTTCTTTCCTTCCCTCTCCCCTTCTCCCCTCCTCCCTCTGCTCCCAGTTTGCTCGGGAGATCTTAGGCATGTATAGTTGTTACTAAGAACCCCTTCCAGCATGAAATAACCAAAGCGGAAAATAAAGCTCTGGGTTGGAAACAACCGGTTTTATGCTAACCTTAGGAAATCTTAGCATAAGGAGTGAAAGCCCTAAATAAACTTAGTATTTTAAAAAGTAAATTTTTAAGATAAAATTAGAAATAAGAAATTGGAACTGTTTTCTTATGATTTTTAAAAAATAACCTTAAGTTTTTTCTAGCTCTGAGAAATTTTCCTAATATCTTTCATTTAAACACACTCAGATTTCTTCCACAAAATACAGTCCATTTATCCCAGCATCCTCTGTGATTTAACTTTTTTTGGTTGGGGGGAGGAAACATTAAAATGTTTTTTCCTTTTATTGTTTGAGAATTTTGTGTGTGCAACAGGTTGTCCTCCGCCCTCCACCGCTCTCTCTTCCCAACCTCACGTGCTCTGTTTTAAACTCCCTAAGTCCAGCTGGTGCTTTCTGTCTGAGCGTGGGCCTAGGACCGTCTCCCGGAGCTTGGTAGCCTCCCCGAAGAAAAGGGACTCACTCTTTCCCGGTGGTCCTCAGTTTTCAATGACTCCTCAGCTAGGGGTGGGACATTGCGACTCCTTTCCCTGACCAATACCTGAGTTTTTGGCTTGTTTGTTTTTGTTTTTTTGAGACAGGGTTTCTCTGTCAGGGTTGTAGCTGTGGCCATCCTAGAACTTGTTCTGTAGACCAGACTGGCCTTGAACTCACAGAGATCTGCCTCCCAAGTGTTTCAACTCCGTGCCTTCCTGCTTGCTGCCATGGTCTCCACTGTGATGGTCATGGACCCTAAGCTGCTAGAGCCGTGAGCCCCAAATTAAGTGCTTTCCTTTATAAATTGCCATGGTCATGGTGTTTTGTCTCAGACATAGAAAAGCAGCTACGAGAACTACTTAGCAGGGCTCCTCTCACAGTGACCACACAAAAAGCTCTACCAGCGGCCTCAGCGCCGCCATGGAAGCCATCCTGGGACAACATTTTGTGGCCTCTCCCTTCTGAGATTAGCGCCTCCTCCTTTTGGAATAGCTCACCTTGAGTTGAGCACTGTTCAGCTCATTCTTCTCACTTAGGCGTCTCCTTAAATAATCTTGTTCACTTCTTGGCTTCAGTTCTCCTCTGTATTTAGATGACGTCCCTGGTTATCTTCCCGTCAGCGGAGTCCCTGGAGTTCACTTCCTTCTCTGTCAACCACAGTGGATAACCTTGCCCTGGGCAGCCTGACGGTGGCAAAACCAGAGCTTCCTTTTCTACCTGAACTTTGGCTTCCTCCTTAGTCCCAGCTTAGGAAATGCTATCATCATCTTCACTGTTGCGGGGGCTAGAGCTGGTCCTGTGTGACTCCCGCTCGTTTCCATTTTGTCACCTTGATTTTTAAATATGCCTATCTGGTAGTGATAATCTCATTAATTTATGTTCCTTTTCCGAATCCTTACTATGGCTTCCACGGTTTGCCCTTGCCAACTTCATCCTCTTCTCAGGCCTGAGCCTCAGCCACAGACTCCTCCTTTGCCTCCGGTGAGTGGCAGTTACTCTCACCTCCTTGCCACTGTTCACCTTCTTCAGTCGGGACACTGTTTCCTTCTGGGGTTCCGGGGATGTGCTACATGAGCATGTTCCTCCTCAGCCACATCCCTGGCCACCAGGTATTATTTATTTCTTTGAAATTTTATGTGTGTGAGTGTTACGTCCACAGATATTTATGTATATTGTGTGCATGCCTGATGTGCAGAGGGATCAGAAGAGGGTGTCAGATCGTTGTGGGTGTGGGGAATTGAACTCAGGTCCCCTGCAAGAGCAACACCACCAAAGCATACTCCTGACCTCTCTTCTTTGAAAGCTGGGCAACGGTCTGATTCTTTACTGTTAATTTAAATGTCAAATGAAGCAAGCGTTTTTCGTGTCTCCAGACTGTATTCCATCGCTCTGTTGTACAGGTCTGTGTTCCCTTTCCGTCTCCGTGTGATCCTTACTGCTCTTAGCTTTCTTTTTTATTTTTATTTTATTTTTTATTTTTTTTAACCTTCCTTTGAAACTCTTAGCTTTCTTGACACCAACAGGTGAGCTGCTGGGGACCTCGGGGTCTTGTTTTAGTTTCCTCATCTGTTTGTCAAATAGAATGAGGGGTGAATGCAACACGGGCTTGTCCAGGTTGAGGAATGAGAGCACCTCTGCGTGTGGTGTGCACTTGTCTTTCAGGCGGACAGAAGAGGAGACCAGCGAGCTTTGGCTTCACAGACACAGATTGCGAACAGAGAGGAGGGGGGCTGCTGGGAGGTGGGTGTCAGAAGCAGCTCTAGAAAAGAGGGGTTGTCTTGCTACTGGAGCTTCTTGGTTTTGATCAGAGCACTACCCTGAATTTTCAAAGCATCGCCCTAGTATCTCGCAGTTTTGAGAGTCAGCGTGTAGGTGCTTCCTGAGTCCTCTGTGAGGTGACTGCAGTGTCAGTACCTCAGAATTAGCCGCTGGATCTGGCCAGAGCACATGTCCGTTGGTACTTTCCACACGGGGTGGCCGAGCTGTGCTGTAGCCTTCCTTCTGCTTCCTTAGAACCTGGTAGGAATGTGCTGGGCTCTCACGAACTTGCAGGCAGTGATCCCATGTGGCATGAGTTGGGATTTGGCCTTTTCCCCCATTCTTCCTCTTTGCAATCTACCTACCAGAAGCTTTTTAGAAGAGCCTTGGGTGCAGGTTTTCCTGTTTTTATAGTCTCTTCTTCACTTCGCTGGCACTGATGAATCTGACTACAGGCTATGAGTGAAGAGCTTTTTGGAAATGCATTGCTTCTCTTTTACCTGTGCCTGTGTGTACCAGACAGAAGTCTCCCTTTCTCTCCTCCTCCTCCTCTTCTTCAAAACCCTTCTCTGTCATTTTTTCACTTTGTAACACTACACAAGTCTCTGTTTTAATAAGCTCATTAAAATCACTTTTATTTTATTTTTGTCTTGTAATGTTTTTCTCCCAGTGTTTATTTATTGTAGCATGTCTTCTGTTAGGTTTGCCTTCATTTTTTACAGAGGTTATTTTAGTTTCTATGACTGGAAAAAAATACCAGCAAACTTCATCCAATCTAACTTTTACATTAAAAGTGAAATAGCATTTAACTCTTATATGGGAGGAATTTAGGAATAGTTTTCCTGTTATGTTTTTATTAATTAAAATAGAGCCTATAGTTGAAAGTGATTTTTTTGCATTATTGTTGTTTTTATATTATGGCCTTCTTTTAAGGACTATTTTCATCTAATCATGTAACAGTCATTGTATTTACTGATTACCACATGTCTTGGTAAATGTTCTATTGCTGTGAAGAGACACCATGACCACAGCAGCTTTTATAAAAGAAAGCATTTAGCTGGGGCTTGCTTAACAGAGTTAGTTAGTCCATTATCAGAGAATTAGTCCATTATCTTCATGGTGGGAAGCATGGCGGTGTGCAGGCACACATGGTCCTGGAGAGGTAAGTGTGAGTTCTACTGGACTCACAGGCAGCAGGAGAGAGAGAGACGCTGGGCCTGGCTTGAGCATTCGAAAGTGACATACTTACTCTAGCGAGGCCACACCTTCTAATGGTGCCACACCCTTGTGACCAAGCATTCAAACCTATGAGTTAATGGGAGCTATTCTTATTCAAACAACCATATTACCATATACTTTATATCTTAATTTTGTCAACCTTAAATTAATGATATTTTGACTTATGTATCATAAGTATCATTAGGTATCATTCATAGCCTAGAGTACCATTCTTGAGCTGATACTTATTTAACAAAGAAAGATATATTTATTTTGTTTCCTAAGCCTAATGGTATTTGATAAAAAAAACCTATCATATCTCTTGCAAAATCATTTAATTAAAAAGAAAATTATCAAAGGGCATAATAAGGAGGTTGGGATATTGTTACTGGTTAAGCTGATTGTAAGTCATAATGTATTATGGAATATATAAAAAGTCACCACTATTATGTGCTAAAGAGGGACCTAAGACAATGGAATTTACTGGCATTTGGATGAGAAATTACTATCAGTCACAAGGTTATTAGTTCTGAGAATTCAAGATCTCAAGTGCTGTGGATAATTCTCAGGGTCATGTGCAAAATTCGTTTTAGGTCCTTGAAAACTTTATCTTTGGGGCTGGAGAGATGGCTCAGTGATTAAGAGCATTGCCTGCTCTTCCAAAGGTCCTGAGTTCAATTCCCAGCAACCACATGGTGGCTCACAACCATCTGTAATGAGGTCTGGTGCCCTCTTCTGGCCTGCAGGCATACACACAGATAGACTATTGTATACATAATAAATAAATAAATATTAAAAAAAGAAAACTTTATCTTTGAGTGACAGACAGTGAGTAACATTGCAGCTCTAATTTATATCTTCTCTTGGAGCTGATAAGAGCTGCTCAACTCTTTGATTTTTGCATGCATGAAGTTGGATCACTCAGAATTGACTGAAACAATCAATTTCAAAATTTGAAGTTTCATTTTTTGTTGAAGATGAGAATTTTTTTGGAAAATCACTGAAGCATAATTCTTGAAGTGGAAAAATCATCCTTATGATGTTAAGTATTAATGACCCTGCCTTTCCATATCCTAAACTAAGTTAACTAAATTCTGTAACTCATAACTCATTTTTTTTTCTCCTCTCCTTCCTCCTCTTTGTTTCCCTTCTGGAAAGTCAGTTCACTGCACTGTGCTATATAGTGTTATAAACGTTGCCTTTAACTCAAACTTTAATGAAAAACAATTATTATCCATATTTTGCAGGTAAGGAAGCTAAAGAGCTATAGAGATCTCCAGGAAAAGAAGATTTTAGGAGGAACTGAACAGTTGGTTGTAATCAGGACATAATATTTATTCAACTGGTATACGCTGGCTGCTTCTGAGAGCTTTGCACCGAGTGAGGCCCTAGAAACAGGAAAGGCTGATCTGGGGAGTGTGGTGTGTGCTGGAGGACGTTGAGGGCTGAAGTTCTGCAAGCAGCAAAAGTAATGACTCTGATCGGTCTCGGAGGAGGAACAGAGACTGGCAGCACTTCTCTCTGGAGGAGGTGATGGGGCTAGGAGCGCACTGAGTGGTGTCTGAGCGTGGGTGAGGCAAACTCTGTGCAGAGGCTGGCAGGGCAGATGTGAAGGGGACCAAAAGTCCAGGACTACTGGCATTTTAGGGGAGAAGTAGGTAAAGGATGCATTTTGGAATGAAATGGGAATACAGTTGCATCGATTAGTATTGTGTGGATAGCGGTCACTAAAGTAGAATCAAGAATGTGAGTTTGTGGTTTTAGTGATGGTAGATGGGAATACCTTGGAACAAAAATATAGAAAGAATAATCCATTAGTGAAGAAAGAAATGAGCTGAGGTTTTTGTTGTTTTTTTTTTTTTTTTTTTTTGAGACAAGATCTTACCCTATAGACCAGGCTGGCCTGGCACTCATTATGTAGCGTGGACTGGCCTTGCACTCAAAGTAATCCTCCTGTTTCAGTAATCCTCACAAATTTGAGGCTACATAGTGAGACCTTGACTCAAAAAAGGTGTCAGTCACAGATAGGCCTGAATACTGTACCTTCCAGCCCCAGGCCTAGAATTATAGTACCAATTCAGCCATCATCAGGCAGGGGTTTTCTTGAGATGAAATAGTAGTTTGGAACACTCTGTAGTTTTCAAACATAAATTTTGTTTTTATGAAAAAACCTGCCAATGATTCTTAGTAGAAGGGTACTAAGCAATAACCCTCCAACTTACCTGTCTCTGTCTCATTCCTCTGAAGCAGAGTTTTAAATCATTATTGCTTTGATGCTTGCTGTCATAATTTTGATATAGTTATAGCAGCATATGTTGATTTTTCAAACTTGGATAATATTGAGACATGAAAGAGAAGGTTCCTCCTCCGCTGCTTCTGTGTGTGTCCACCGTTGTTGGCAGTCTATTGTAATCTCTCTGTTCGCTTTTCAGCGCTGGTGCATTCACTCCTCGCTGGGCTCTTGAGAAGCCCCAGGCCAGGCTATGGTGGAGAGATAGATGCAGCAGGGTGACCTAGGTAGACCAAAGCCTAGTTTCCTGTCAGGTACTAGGTCAAACTTGGCACCCATCTCTTTTCATGGCCTCTTAGTGTTGCCTTCTTCATCAAGGAGCTCCTGTTTGGGGCTCACCAATGCTCATGAACTGTTACCATGTCCCAGGAGGGAAGAAGAAATTGAAAGCCAGTGGCTCAGTCTTTAAAGTTTGTCTGAAAGATCACATTTCCTTTTCTGCAGTCTAGTCTCATGTTCCGACCTGGCTAGGGAGGCCACGACACATGGCTGCGTGTCTGGCTAACGTTCCAGAGGCTTCTGCTGTGACCTGCAGCAGGAAGGGTGGTTTCCAGTGAGTGGTGTCCCTCTGTGCTCTGTGGGATGAAGGTCCTCATGCTTGCCGCTTTCTTCCCATTTCCCTTTTTGTTGTGATGTGCGAAGCTGCTGGTGTTTGCAGTGTGTTCAGAAACAGCCAAATATCTGTCCACAGGTTATTTTTAAAAGCTTATATTGTTATGACATTTTGTGTGTGTGTGATTGCTTACTTTTAGGTTAAGAAAAGTGAGCCATTGCTGTGATTGCTTTTCCTTAGGTCTCTGGGACACTAGAAGATATACACACACACACACACACACACACACACGGCAAATAGATTGTTTTTTTCTTATTTTTATTGATTGATTAGAATGAGAGCATTGTATTCATATGGACTTGTGTGCAGACTCCGATTTGCTGAATCAGCACAATGCAGCTGAAGCTGCAACAGATGTGGTTAGTGCCCAGGGAG
The DNA here is from genome assembly GCA_004026605.1 of Ondatra zibethicus. Taxonomy (NCBI): domain Eukaryota; kingdom Metazoa; phylum Chordata; class Mammalia; order Rodentia; family Cricetidae; genus Ondatra; species Ondatra zibethicus. Next base: position 37,743 of record PVIU01017561.1, read on the forward strand.
CAGCCAGTCTCTTTAGGATAGAGGATTTCATACATTTGTTTGTTCGTTCGTTAATTTGTTTTTCACCACTGAGTGACCACTTTGCTCTTTGAAGGGTTGGATCAGTTTTAACTCAGTGTGGTCAGCCTGAACAACATCCATCTGGTCTTCAGTGTGCTTCTGTAAGAGGAGAGTCCTCTCTTCCAACCAAAGCAAGAGTCCCTTTGTGATATTTAGTAACAGAGGGATGACCAATGGGAGAGCCGCTATAGGTTTGCCATGTTACTCCCCTGTCCTTGGCATTGACTTCTCATCTTTTTGGACTATGTCTCCTGAAATAAGTACAGTAATATCTGGAGCACCAGAATTCATACATTTGAGGGTTAAAAGCATATATTTAGCATTTTAAATTATGTGTATGTGTGTAGGTGCACACCAGCGCAGGTGCTCATGGAGGCTGGGGTATCTGATTGCTACGGAAGGGCTGGTGCCACCGAGGAAGTTGGGAACAAAACTCTAGAAGAGCAATACACTCTCTTAACTGCTGGGCTATCACTCCAGCCCCAAGGAATTTTTAATAGAGTAGAAGATATTAAAATAAACTTTCTTCTGGCTCCATCACTTGCTGCCATGGAACTTCAAACAAGTTATTACCTGAACTTCATCTCTTTCTGGAACAGCCAATCACAAACACCAGCAGCTGAAGATGCTGAAGGCTTCGTTCTTGTTTGTACTGCATGTTCATTGGGGACCAGATGCAAGGCCTGCTGCTTGTTTCTTATTCCAGGTCATGGCTAGCAGAGTCGCCCTCATCTAATTAGAGAGCACTGCTGGGTTCTGTTACGGAAGAAAAACAAGCTCTGCAGGGCTTCACACCAACAGTCAGGAGGCCCAGAAGTGGCACTGTTTCCATTTTTGCTGGAGCTGTCACAGGGCCTCCCTCCGCCACAAGGGGGCGGGAGCAGGAACTGCACGCCTAGCATGGTAAATGGAGAGCCAGAAAGAACAAGTGAATGGCAGTCGGGGAAACTACTTCAGCGAATCACACTCCAGTTCGGGCTCTTGAATCCGATTATCGTGGATCATCACGTGAAATGCGTACAAGCAGATACTGAAAGAATGCTAAGTAAAACAGGCAATAAAACTACGGAAGCCCCTGTAAACAAAAGCATGCGGTGCAAACACAGGTTGATGTTACTGCTATCTAAAAGCCCTTACAAAACAGCATTGGTGCTTTGAGCCAGGTTAGCCCTAGAGCCCTAGCTCCCTATCAAGAAGTGGTGGGTGAAGTTACAAGCTTCTGGAAGGTGGAGACTAGGTAAGGAAGGGGGAGGTTCCATAAGGAAGAGAGTAAGCAAGTCAGAAACCCAGAGGAAGCCGAAGGCCTAGACTGGGGGCGTGATTACTTTGGGAACCAGAAAGAAAGAGCATCAGAGATTGAGACACAATTTCTGCGAAGGGAGGAAGAAAACAACAACCGGAAAATTAAGGGAGATCAGCCCTACACAATGCGGCCGGGAAACTCTGCTCCTCAGTTCTGTGAGGTCTGTAGTATGAACCTAGCGGCGGCAGATGTCATAAGCTCTGTGTTTACAGAGGAGACAAGCAAAGCTCAGAGTAAAGCCCCTCCCTGAAATGTAGCCAGTGAGGGTTTAGTGTGAACTCCAGGGCTAGACATGGAAAACCCAAAGCCCTGAAAAGAAGCGATTAAAACGGCAGAACTAAACCAGTCGCGGTGCTGTAGAACTGTCTGTCATCTCGGCTTTGCAGGAGGGCGAGGATCACAAGTTCAAGGCCCGCCTGGGCTGAAGACTATGTTAAAGGCCAGCAAGGCCTTATTTCAAATAAAAAGTAACAAAAACGCTTGGGGATAAAGTGTTTGCCTAGAACGTACAGGGCCCTAAGTTAAGGACCCAGCCCCGCTTCCTGCACAACCCTGAAAGTGCCCCCCTCCATAATAAAATGATTTGTGTGGGTTTTTCTGTCTTCTCAATGCTTTTTCTGTATTAAGAAAAATAGCTAGGGGATCTGAGTTCAGATCTCTAAAACCCACGTAAAAAGGAAGAAAAAATACAGCAGAAATACATAAATGAAGTAGAAGGTACTTAATGAAAACAGTGGCCATTGTAGAATACTGCACAGCTATGTACGGTGGTAGAAAGAGTTTGAGAGCAGTGGTTCTCAACCTTCCTCGTGCTGGGACTCTTTAATATTGCTCCTCATGCTGCGGTGACCTCCTCAACCTTAGACTGATTTTTGTTGCTACTTTATAAGTCATTTTGCAACTGTTATGAATTGTAATGTAAATATCTGTGTTTTCCAATTGGTCTTCAGAACCCCTGAGGGGTTGTGACCCACAGGTTGAGGACCACTAGTTTAAAGCATCAGTTTGAGAATATTACTAAATTGGTGTGTGCTATTGTGCTCCTGACAAGTCAGGAGCCCTAAAACAAAAGTCATTTCGTAGAATGGACCCAGGAGAAGTTCAGCTTATGCCTGTAATTCTCTGCTAGTTACACCCTTGAAACCCAGTGTAGTCCTGCTTTTATCAATATTAGGTTCATCTTTTATATCCTTATCTTGCTATGTGAATTCAGTAATGGAAATGTAGATGCTGCATCACATAGACCTCTTCTATTTTCTAATTGGCTGACCTGTAGTAAGTCTTATCAGTTTTAATGATTTCAAGATAAAAGATGTGGTTGTCTTCTGTTCTTCCTCGCTGTGACACGAAGGGTGCCAACATGCTCAGACAGTCCTTTCGAGACTGTTATACGGTCGCAGAGCAGATGGCATAGGCTGCACATTCGTTCAGTACCTGTGCTAGAGCTTACTTCATTCTTTTCTCTTAGGCTAGAAACAGTCAAAATTAATAAATGAAAGAAACATTATTGAAGAAAATCTTGGTTATCAAACTTGGTGTGGCAAGTCCTTCTGCATATGTGTTGCTTTTATTGATTAATAAATAAATCTGCTTTCTGCCAATGGCTTGGCAGAATAAAGCCAGGCAGTAAATCCGAACAGAGATGTAGAAAGAGAGTGGGCAGAGTCAGGGAGATGCCTTGTAGCCACCTCAAAAGGAGACAGATGCCTGGGAACTTTACCCGTAAACCACGAGCCTCGTGGTAAAATATAAAATAATGGAAATGGGTTGATTTAATATATAAGAGCTAGCAATAAGCAAAACTTTAAATAATAAAGTTTCTGTGTAATTATTTCGGGTCTGGGCAGTCGGGAACAATTGAGCAGCCTCCGACTACATAAACTTCAGCTCCTAAGGACAGTTTTTTTCCCCACCTTTTATTTATTTATTGGGGTTTTTTAATTAATTTTTTCCTTGATATTTATTGAGCTCTACATTTTTCTCTGCTCCCCTCCCTGCCACTCCTCTCCCTCCTTCAACCCTCCCCCAAGGTCCCCATGCTCCCAATTTACTCAGGAGATCTTGTCTTTTTATACTTTCTACTTCCCACATAGATTAGATCTATGTAGGTCTCTCTTAGTGTCCGTATTGTTGTCTAAATTCTCTGGGATTGTGGTTTGTAAGCTGGTTTTCTTTGCCTTATGTTTAAAAACCACCTATGAATGAGTACATGTGATAATTGTCTTTCTGCGTCTGGGTTACCTCACTCAAAATAATGCTTTCTAGTTCCATCCATTTTCCTGCAAAATTCAGGCTGTCGTTATTTTTTTCTGCTGTGTAGTACTCCATTGTGTAAATGTACCACATTTTTTTTTATCCATTCTTCGATCGAGGGGCATTTAGGTTGTTTCCAGTTTCTGGCTATGACAAATAAAGCTGCTATGAACATAGTTGAGCACATG
>PVIU01017562.1:0-35830 GCA_004026605.1 Ondatra zibethicus
TAGTCATGTTAGTTAGATTTTCTAGATGTGCATAGATATATTTCAGTTAGATAGACATTCTTCATATCTTTCAAAGACAACAGAATATGGCATTTAAATATTTTAATAACTTAGGATTTTTCATGACAATGAGACACGTCTGCTCCTGGCAGTACCAGCTACTTCAAGAGGAAGATGGGCATCGAAGAGGCTCCTTATGAAATTGGGCAAGAAACTGCTCTTGCCTGGACTGTTACATAAATTGGACACAAAAAACCCACAGAGAAAAGACTACTAAACTTGCCTAAAGGTGAGATGATCCTTCAGAGTTCCTGCTTCATAAAAGAGTCTACGAGACATTCTACAGGACACAAAAAAAAGTGACTAAACTGTCTTTAAATTTTCCTGCTTCATGGAAAAGTCTGCTGGATACTATGGGCCTGTAGGCTAAAGATGGATGCCCCAACAGTACAAAGGAACTTTGGGTGACTGTACAGGTAGCGAGATGTCTCTGTCATTTTTAGAGTTTAAAAGTTGCTTATTTCTTGTTTACTTAGGTAATATTTTATCCTTCTGGAGTCTTTGATGGAGTTAAAAAATGGATAGTTATAGTGATAGTTTTCCTTTGTCATGATAAAAAATAAAATAGGTTATAACTGTAATTCTTACTTGATAAGTTTTGTTATGTAATTTTACTATGTTAAAGCCTTTCCTTTTTGTTTAAACAGAAAAAGGGGAAATGGTGTAGGAGGGTCTTCTATTTGTGTTATTGCCCTCATTGGTTAAATAAAGAAAACTGCCATGGCCTTTTGATAGGGCAGCCCTTAGGTGGGCGGAGTAGATAGAACCGAATGCTGTGAGAGAGAAGGCAGTGTGGCAGACACAGACGCCATGATTCTCCAGCACAAGATGGACACTGGTTAGACTCATGCTGGTAAGCCACAACTCAAGTGACGATACACATTAATGGAGATGGGCTAAAATAATATGTGAGAGTTAGCCAATAAGGGGCTGGAGATAATGGGCCAGGCAGTATTTCAATAAATATAGTTTCCGTGTAATTATTTTGGGTACGCACCGGGAGCTGGGTGGGACAGAACAAGGGGCCCGGCGCCGGGAACGCAGCCCGAACCCCTCATTACTACAAATCAATGCTAGTCTTGTGGGTGTTGGGGGCTGGGATATCATGGTGCTAGAGTCTGTGTAACTTACATTTGTGTGTAAGTTTTAAGAGATAGCCTTACTGTGCAAAACTGTTAAAAGCCACTGTATAACCACTGGCCAACAGGATGCAATTTCAGTTCTCAGGGCTTGAAGCATCCTAGCTGCTCCAAGCCCTGACCACAATGTTGGTTTTGCTCACACAGCCTCACAGTTTCTAGTAAGGCTCAGAAGCCAAGAGAAACCCAATGCCACTGTGCCCCCATGATAACAAAGCTCATTTCCAGAGATGCTGTCACTCTTTCAATTGGTCATCTAGATACGGCCCCAGCTCCCCACTAACAACAGTAGGCCCGTGTAGGCTATAGACTCTAGCCTTGTCCTCCTAGCAAGACTGAGACTCTCAATGGTGCCTCCTCTCTGGCTTCTTCACACTACTATTCATGACCAGGCACAATGTTATGCAGGGTACAGACACGTGATTAGACACTGATAATGTTCTAGATTATCATATAACAAGTTCAAAAGTGAACAATTTGTCTTAAATGGTAAGGAAGTTTGGGGATTAGTTATAATTCAGAAGTTTGTCCTCAGATTTCATCTTTGATGGTCCAAAGAACATGCCCATGTCTCCTTATAGGTAGGGAATAAACAACTATATCACAAGTCACATTGCAAGGGCATGGATTTTAAAACAAATGAAAAGAAACAAAGCCAAAGCCTATTTTCTGTCTCCTTTCTGCTGCGTCATAGTTCAGGCTGCCATAGCCACAGAGGAGCATTGGGCGTGGCTCAGAGGCATCAAGAGCAGCATGATGCCTGAGAGGTGTGAGTTCCCATGAGCTAATGAGTTTCCCATGGCTCTAGCTCTGTGTGTTATTGGTTGCTCTCTATCTGCTCTGACTGTGCCTCTACCCCAGCAAGCTATAAAGGACAGCTGTACAACAGCAGTGACACCCATGGTCCCAGTCCCTTTTTATGTCTCTCTCCATGTAATTCTGTGCTCTCAACAGGATCCCATCAGTCACAACATCTACCTGTGGAGCATGCTAAACTCTTAGGAATACAGCCTTAGACATAGCAAAGAATGCAGTCTGCCACAGTAAATCAGAAGTGAGAGTTAGGGTCCCAATAATCCTTTGAAGAACTATATTTGTAGACTTCATTTTATAAATGGAGAAATAGTTGCTTACCTAGCTCAAATTTCCTCCCTGACAAACACATGAGTACATGTAGGACACACTAGTCACCAGTCAGGGGTAGCAACCATTCTCAGAGCTTTTTGGGGGGTTAGTATGGTGGTGATCCAAATTCTCAGTAATTGAGGTGTTTGTGATTCATGCAACTAATTCCCACTGTCTCCCCGTGATAAAATGGAGGCGAGAGCACCTTGTCCCCTGGGCTGAGGATGAAGGAGGAATCCCCTGGCAGAACTGGCCATGGTGCTGATGGTGTGTGCTAGGAGGATGGGGTCCACACTGGGTTCATAGCCACTGTTTCAAGTTTAATGAAGCTGCCCAGGGGCTGGTGATTCTCTTCCCCACTGTCTCTTGGGACTGTAGTTAGGGGTGATCAACCAGCAGGCACAAGCATTGACCAGGAGAAGCAGGCTCTATATCATCCCTCAGTACCCATGGGGACTACTTCCAGGATCCCAGGACCTAAAAATTAGCAGCGGCTTAAGTCCTTTATGTAAGTGTTGTAGTATTTGCATATAACCTATGCACATCCTTACACATGCTTACATCATCTCCAGGTGGCTATGCTAGCCAGGACAATGAGAGCTCCGTGTAATAGCGCTTACGCTGTATTGTTTAAGGGGAAGTGACAAAAACCATCTGTCCGTATTCAGTACTGTTTTGCACTGAGTCTAGCTGAATGCAAGGGCAAGGAACCTATGGACATTATGAGGACAGATCATATACACAGGATGATTAAATCATCCACAAATTAAGGACTCTGGTTACCTTACTCGGCAAAAAACTTACTTTCCACAAAAATGACCACTTCTCTCAGCTGAAGGCTCAGCCAACAGGTTTTCTAGTGCTGAGTGGCTCCAGACATAGAACCCTGAGTCTGAAATGAAGCTGTGTTCCTCCCACAGACTGCAGGATACTGAGATCTGATGATTAGACTTCAAGTAGTTCCGCCTGGGAAGGTGGAGTGGCACATCTGAATGTTCATTAGCTCATGGCAACAGAGTCCTGATCTACACTCTGTAACTCCTCCTTCAGGGTCTTGGTTAAATCTAGTTCTGTGCCTTAAAGTTAGAAGGGAGACCCTGAGCGTGGGCTTCTACCTATCAATGAAAGACTGTTCCAAAATCTTGGGAGAAAATTTCCTTGTCATTCAAGGAGTCACGATAGGTAAGAGGCAGACCATGTGTGGCAGTTTGACTATCATAATCCCAAAGGATGTGGCTTTGTTAAAGTAGGTGTGGATTTGTTGGGGGAAGTATATCACTGTAGAGGCAGGCTTTGAGGTGTCTTTTGCTTAAGCTTCACTCAATGTCACACAGACTTCTTCCTGTTGCCTTCTGATCAAGATGTAGGCAGCACAACGTCTGCCCGCATGCCACCATGCTCCCCGCCATGATGATAATGGACTGAACCTCTGAAACTGTGAGTGAGCCACCCTAATTAAATATTTTCTTATAAGAGTTGTCGTATACCATGTATCCCTAGTCTTTCTTGGAGGAGGCTCTTCACCGGGTGGTGTCTTCAGATCAGGGCTGAATTAATTTCCTTTGCTCTCAGAGTAGCAAAGGCTTCTCCTTTAGTCTCAGCACAAGAATGAATACAAGGTGTTTCCCTCCAATCATTTACCTATTCATCAGAGGAAATGGAGCTGCTGGACCCATTTGAAATGGGCTGCAGGCTACATTCAGGTCATGAAGATCAGTAGTCAAATATACAGAAGCAGACATGTGAATGTTGGCTGCTGCTAATTGGAGGATGCAAGGCAAATTCTAGCTTAGCTGCTACAGGAGCCACACCTCTTAAAGGGAGTCTAACCTTTCATGGGGACATGGCATCTTCTGGTGATTCATTTTCTCATGGGGTCATGGTCTTTCCTGAGGACTAAGTGTTTCTTGACAGCATGTCCTCTTCTTAGGACATAGACCCTCCAGGGATATACATCCTCCTGAGTATGTAAGTTTTCTTGAGGATGGCAGAGATACCCTGAGAAAGGAAGAAGCCATGTACCCACCTTAGGAGAAAGCCGATTTTCAGTAGTGAGGTCTGTGTTGTCACTGTTCCCATGGAGATTACAAGCCCAGACCAAGGGCAATTGCAGAATGAACGTTAGCCTATGTGTACCTGTGTGAGCTTGTATGAGCCTGTGTAAGCTTGTGCAAGCCTGTGTGAGCCTGTGTGAGCCCGTGTGAGCCTCGAGGTTGATGTTGGGCATACTCAGGAGCTATTGAGATACAGCCCACAGTCACTTTGTTGTCCTTTCTCCTAACATGTTCACCTTATTTTAAAAAGAAGAACTAACTGTTCTTTCTGATGGTGGAATGTGCAGGGAGAGAATTTTATTTTAAAAGTTCAATATAGAATTTCTGGGGTAAGGAAGTAATCAGAGATATAATTAATAATAATCATATTATCCCACTAAACATTCTATACATGGGCAGAGTTTATGATTATGATTTCTAAACAAAAAGGCAAGTGAGCCAGAACTGGCAGTCTTTGCTTATTATAAAATGTTCTGAGGTCATCCTTGTGGGTTCCTGGGAGTTTCCCTGGTACAAGGTTTATCCAAAACCCCACGATGGCACTCTATCAAAATATCTCTTTCATTACTTTCCCCCTCTGTCCTGTCCCCAACTTGAACATCTTGATCACCCATGTTCCCATCCCCTCCCTTATACTGCCCCCTGTCCCTGGTTTACCCAGGAGATCTCATCTATTTCTTCTTGCCAGGGAGATCCATGCATCCCCCTTAGTGTCCTCCTGGTTACCGAGCTTCTCTGGAGCTGTGGATTAAAGCCCACAAGGATGACCCCAGCTAAGTCTTCTAGCAATAGTCGAGAGGGCGCCTGAACTGGCCTTCCCCTGGAATCAGATTGGTGACTATCTTAATTGTCATCATAGAGCCTTCATCCAGTAACTGATGAAAGCAGATGCAGAGACCCACAGCCAAGCACTGGACTGAGCTCTGAGAGTCCAGTTGACGAGAGGGAGGAGAGATTATATGAGCAAAAAGTGTCAAGATCAAGACAGGGAAAGCCACAGAGATAGCGGACCTTAGCTTGTGGGAGCTCATGGACTCTGGACTGACAGTGAGGGAGTTGGCATCAGATTGACCTAGGCCTTCTGCATCTAGGTGACAATTGTGTAGCTTGGTCTGTTCGTGTGGCCCCTAGCAGTGGGGCCAGGACCTGTCTTTTTGGAACCTATTCCCTATGATGAGATGCTTTGCTCAGCCTTGATGCAAAGGGGAGGAGCTTGGTCCTGCTTCAACTTGATATGATTTGTTGACTCCCATGGGAGGCCTTACCCCTTCTGAATGGAGACAGAGGAGGAGTGATGGGGGGATAGAAGGGAGGTGGGGGAAGAGAACAGGAGGAGAGGAGGGAGGAAAACTGGTTGGTATGTAAAATTAAAAATAAGAAAGAAAAACATGTTATGATCTTTGATTTTAAACTTGTGCCTGTCAGAGCACCCAGATCTAACTTCTAGCAGACCCTACCAAACCCTGCAGAAGCCGGTCTGTGCAGGGGCCTCTAGTGTCTCTAGACATTGGCGTCCCAACAGGAAATCAGATGGTTTCCGGATTAGAGCCTGAAGGACTGTTTGACATAGCGTGACCTCGAGTCTCACAGAGCGCTGCTGCAGCGAGGATCTGCATCCACACCGAGCGCTGTTGCAGCGAGGATATGCATCCACACAGAGCGCTGCTGCAGCGAGGAGAGGACTGTGAAGGCAGCAAATGCTGCTGTCTGGAGGACTGTGTTGACTCTGTGTGGGGCTCTTGATCTATCTTGGCAGGTAATTTATCTCAAGATAGATTTTTATTTTTAAAGAAAAATTTATTTTGATTTAAGGTTCCAGAAAAATCAAGATAGACTCTCAGAAAGGAAGGAGGGGACTCTGGAGGCTGAGGCAAAAGATGAGGTGTTTGGGGCCTTGGACTGCAGAGTGAGGCTCTGTCTCAAATACACACACACAAACAAGACAATGGGAACACAGGGTATCAATCATTTCCCCACTGTCCCAACATAGCACAAGGTTAACAGACAAATGGGAGAAATGGAAGTATTATTTTCTAAGGACCTAAAATTTGATTTTGTGTAAACACAAAAATAATTCTTGCTACTTGGTTTGCCTGAAACCTATTCTAAGGTCATTGGGGTCTCTCGTCACTGGAAGTGATAGGTTGGGGAATTCCTGGGAGCAGCCTTTTGTTTTCTAGGCCTTTAATAAAAACCCTGGTCCTGTGTGAGAAACCCATTTGTAGACTTGCTTTGTTTCTCCTTAGGATCTTGAGTTGCTAGTCTGAAATCCATACTGTGCATTCCTGAGAAGTGACGTGGACCAGTGGTTCTCAGAGTGTACTGTGCATCCCTGAGAAGTGACGTGGACCAGTGGTTCTCAGAGAGTGCTGTGCATCTCTGAGAAGTGACGTGGACCAGTGGTTCTCAGAGAGTGCTGTGCATCTCTGAGAAGTGACGTGGATCAGTGGTTCTCAGAGTGTACGGTGCATCCCTGAGAAGTGACGTGGACCAGTGGTTCTCAGAGTGCACTGTGCATCCCTGAGAAGTGACGTGGACCAGTGGTTCTCAGAGTGTACTGTGCATCCCTGAGAAGTGACGTGGACCAGTGGTTCTCAGAGTGTGCTGTGCATCTCTGAGAAGTGACGTGGATCAGTGGTTCTCAGAGTGTACAGTGCATCCCTGAGAAGTGACGTGGACCAGTGGTTCTCAGAGTGTGCTGTGCATCCCTGAGAAGTGACGTGGACCAGTGGTTCTCAGAGTGCACTGGCAATGGTCATGATAAGTTTTGGCCTTCTCCAGGGCCTCTGCTTTCCTCCTGGTAGTTCACAGCCCCTGTCCTGAGCCAGTCTTCACCTGCTGTACCCAGAGCTAGAGTTCTAGTTACATTACTGCTATACAGGGCTGCTCATGTACAAGGCCAAGGAAAGGAGGCTTAAGGACAGGCACCCTAGCACAATTCCCAGATAGGACACCTACACAAGGAATTTTGTCATCTGCTGGGTCACAGAGCTAATCCTGGTATGATTTCCAAGGAATTCCCACATTTTATGGTGAGTGTCTTAACTCTAAGAAGTGTGTGTGTGTGTGTGTGTGTGTGTGTGTGTGTGTGTGTGAGAGAGAGAGAGAGAGAGAGAGAGAGAGAGAGAGAGAGAGAGAGAGGCCTTTTGAGCCATGACTGGTTAGCTTGTGCTTCTGCTGGGTGACCATCTTCATGAATTGCACCTCTGTCCTTTCATTTTCTGGTTTACATCAACTTCCAGCTTTAGGGTAGTATTTCTCAAAGGAAGGACTTTAAGAATCTGAAAAATATAACCTGTTTTTTGGCAGCCTTTTCCTGTCTTGTTTATCTTTTGACCTTGGAGAGAATTAATGGTTTACTGCAAAGCATCAAGCCCACGTGTGAAGCTTCCGTTGAATCAGGAATAAGCGTGCCTGATAACTGAGTCTGTCTTCATAAGGCAGCTTCGGCCTTAGGCTCCAGTGGGCTACTGTGATCCCAGCTCTCTGCCACACCGTTGCTGGAGGGAGCTCCTTGCTTAGCCTTTTCAAGTTGTGCACAGCTGACTTGACCTTGCTGCCATAAACATTTCTCCTCACCACTGGCTGGCCTTAAGCTCGACAAACCATGTGCCTTTAACACTATGAAGTACGAGCCTTTTGCTGTGAGGTGAAACAGAGACACTGCAGCCTGGACTAAATATGGCCTATAACAAAATGAGCAAATGCCTGTGTCTGTGGGAGCTCCTGCTGGAATCTGTCACTGGGTGAGCCCTGGAACTGATGTCCATTCTGGGCAGGTGTCATAGAAGGTCTCTGTGGGATTCCTCCTTCCACTCCCAAGACAACAGTGGGTTACCATTAGGCTGTTATGGGTCAAGGGCATTCATAGAGCCAGAGGGTTGGTGGTGTGGTCTGTGCCATCCGGCATAAGTATGAGGAACCCTATTAGGAAGAGTGGCTACTGGATGCTGGGAGGAGAGGGTATAAATATTTTTAGGAATATCAAATAATATGGAAGAAATGTGTCTACTTGACACAAGTACCAAAAGCTCTCTTCTAAATTTAGCCAAAGTGTTCCTTTATTTGAGAGCCAGGTGGGAAAGGCATAGCAGAGACAACTTCTTGTTCTCAAGTGAGCTGTGACCATATAGATAACTCTGGGCACTGTGCCGAAGCCCTGAGAGCCTTAATACCCCCTCAGAGAGATCCCCGGCACTGTCAACTTATCTTTTTCTTCTTTCATATGTAGCTAAGTCTATAATTTTTGTGAATTCTATTTATATTTCTTGAACTTAATGTATTTTGAAGCCAGTGATGATCTCCCACATAGCCCCCACGGGAGAATCTCATTCTGTGTGACTGGGAAACCCCCTGAAACACAAATCTGAGGAGAAGGCGAGCAGCTGAGGCAAAGTTCAAGCTGTTGCAGGCGGAAGAGCTGGGCTTTCCCCAGGCAAGGCTTGTCGTAGGTCCTCAGGCTCCCGAGCCTGCCGGGCATGAGTTCCATCTGTGGAGTGGGTTCTAAATCAATTTAGAGAGTGATAAACTCAATGACAGTTTTGTAGATTTTTTTTGTCTCATATTTCTTTGCTGGGGCATTTTCTATCTTACTGTCTTACTGTTCTTTTGAATGTATATTGTGGTTTCTAACAGTGTTTTTGTGGGTACTCTCTGTCTGTCTGTCTCTCTGGTGTTTCCTGTGCTTTTCCATTTTTTTTTAATTCTGTTTTTTTTTTTTTTTTGCTTTTTAACTTGTCTGTTAGTTTTCTAAAAAGAAAGAAAGAAGCCATTGAGTTGGATGAACGGCAGTATGGAAAAGATCTGGGAGGAAATGGGGGAGAGAAGCCACTATCAGAATATATTGTATGAATTTTCAATAAAAAAAGACAAAAAAAAAAGAGCCAGTCTTGACAAGGCTCAGCTTGGGCCGTGTGAACCTAGAGCTCAGCTGGAGTCTGCCCCGTGATAAAGGGTATCCTGAAGGCACTGCGTTTGCCATGGTTTCATATTTCAATGAGTCTCTGAAACAACCCAGTATCTAAAGTATTTAAAGTGTGGAAACTGCAATTTGGAAGAATTACTCATTTTGACTTTGGTCCATCATTTCCATTGCTTTTTGCATTGAAATATTTTGACTTTTTAATCCATTATTATAAATTTACTCTATTTGAAGAATCTCTGAAATGTTTAATTAAGAACAAAAATAGTTCTTTAAAATAGACAGAATGCACGATGGATCAGAAGCTGGGCCTCACACAGGCAGGATTTAATTATAGCCACCTCAGAAGCACCAAATGGGACTGAGGAGTTTTTCAGTGTCTCAGGAACTCTGGAAACACTTCTTGAGTACGACCTAGGAAACATCAAGAAGAAGAGAGGTCTTGTTCTGTGAGGACACATGGGAGCCTCTTGCATTCCCATCAGTCTTTCATAATGGAGGAGAGCTCCGAATGCAGGCTCCCAGAGATCTCCATACACAGGAGCTCATGCACAAGAGAGCAAAGGCTTGAGCGAGTGTCTGCCCATGCCTCTAGGGAGCTGCACATGGGGTTAGGAAGATAGTGACAGTGCAGTTTAAGGACACCACTCAGCACAGATATGAAACAAAGTCCATTTGCAGGCTCTCAGGGCAGACAATCCCATCTAGATGTGGGAACTCCTCCCAATTCTGCATCTTCACAGAAGCCCTGACACTTAAGGCTGCTTGATCTGCTCACATGGTCCCTAAGCAGGTGATGCGCCCCAGTTGACCAACTTCAGAGGAGCTTCATGGCCATCATTTCAGCTTTAGATAAGAACTTGGGACACTCAGGACAGGACTTAAGAAACCATCCCTTCAGAACCAGTGCTTGAGCTGAGAGGATACCCCACTCCCAGAAGGCCACAGGGCAGTTTCCTAGAGACAACCCACCGAACACCTTCAGGGCAGTTTGGGGCATCTCAGGAGTTCAACATACTCATGCCTTCTGTAAAAACATGCTTCAGATCTTATGCCACATGAACAGGACCATCTGAGTCTCAATATCCAGATGAGAAAGGGCTACTAAGAACACAGACCTCAAAGCCCAGAGCTTTGCCTTTGTGCTCCTACCGAAGGCTCTTGTGGAATTGGGGCCCATACTTGTGGGATCCAATGTATAAAAGGGTGAAACACTAAGCGTCACTTGGCAGCAAGGTGACACCGAGGATGGCACCATTAGTAAACAGGGCAGAAACAACCATTTCAGGGATTTAGAAAATGAGGAAGAAGCAGGGAAGTCTGAGAATTCGGGCCTCTACTCACACATGCGGGGTGCAGGTGACCTAGGGGAGGGTACATCTGCTTTAGCAGTCTCTCTGCACCCCAACTTCAACTGCTTCCAGAGTACCTACCATTTGTCTGTGTTCTCTGGGCTCGTGAGCCTGACGCAGGTTAGTGAACCTCCTCTTGAGGTTGCTCTCCAGGATATGTGGGTGGGGCTCAGTGACATGAAATTCAGAACAATCTGTAATCACCAAGTCCAGATCACACAATTGTCCTGTGTGCTCAGCAGCATGTTGTAGTTCTAGGGGGGTAGGTACCACCCACAGCTTCACCAATAATCATAGCCACAGAGAACATGGGATGCACTTGTCACAGAGAGGCTAATGGTAGTGATTCTGCACAACAGAATAGGCGGGCAGCACCACAGTGTCACTGTCCAGAAAAGAAATCTGCTTTCTTAGGGAGTGGCGCCAAGTGATGCCACACAGCAGAATCAGGCCATCAGCTGTGTGCATCATGGGGGACAGGAAGGTCAGAGGTTCCCTCTTCCCACGTCTGACCAGGGTTTTTTGCATGGGCTCCTGGGTGGCATAGTAGGTCAGAAATGAGCTGGCATCTGTTCAGATAGGAGGAATCCTGGCCTCCAACACTCTACTGGTTCTTCTGTCCACATTGTTTCACTCTGCAGGATGCAGTGCAGGCCCCTTAGTGTTCTGACTGTGCTAAAGGGCTGGAGTCCCAGCCAGCACCCAGCCCAGAGCTGAGACTACCAATAACAGGGCTGAAGAGGGTAGGAGGCCAGTGGTTGCCCTCTCTAGTGGAGCCAAAGCAAGTGTGGGGAGCAATGGAAGGCTGTAAAATCAGACAGATGAAGGCCAGCAAATCCCAGCTTTTCTTCAAGCCTGAGTAACCCCCCCCCCGCCACGAATGCAATCAGTGCCATCAAGCTGGAGTGAGAGGCATGGTATCTTGTCTGGCTCACAGTACACATGCAACTCTGAGGTTGCCATGCTTCTAACCGCTGACCAGTGTGCAGTACTGTCAACCAGTGGAGCATTCTCAAAGACATGGCATTTCTTTCCTTGAGTTTCACAATCTTTTGGCTTTGAATTATAAATCTTAATAAAGAAAGGAAAGCAATTAGTCTGGGGAAAGGAATAAGTGGGTCAACTCTCAGAATCAGCACTGCTAATACAGTTGATGAGAGGGCATTTGTGACAGACAGGAGGCAACTTGCGACATCAGTAACTGTGTTGTGCCTGACTATTTACTGACTCTCTGTAGCGTCTGTATAGGGATACAGAGTCCCTTACTGAGCAGTCTGCATGTATATACATACCTAACTGTGGAACTGCAAGGAGCTAAGTCCTCCTCGCAGTAAGAATATGACCCAGGCTGAGGAGGAGGATGAGACAAAGATAAAACACAATGATGGTGCTGCAGAGATGCCCAAAGCTGCCAGAGTTTGTGGAGCCAAGCAGAGGTACAGGACTGAGTGTGGATGCACTCCCACTAGGAATGTCCATATCACCAACAATTACATTCTTACAGGAAGAACTGCTCTTGAATGTGATACTGTTAATCTTAGAAATGGTTGGGCAAGTTCTGTAGCTATGACTGGAGAGACTCTTGACACTTGGCATGAGTGGCCTGAGTTAAGATACCAGGAGCTACAGACACAGCCTCTGAGTTTATGAAGATTTCTGGCATTCTATCTATGGGATATTCTTTCTATGGGATCAGACTAAGAACTACTGAACCAGCTCCCCAGGAACCCAGTTGGTGACAAAACTGTAAATAGGATGAAAAGATCCAGATAGCAATGAGGATTCATGGCTCGGAAGACCCCAGAAGTGCTAGTCTGTGGCAGGTGTAACTCCCTCACAGGAAGCTTTACCACCAAGACATGCTGACAGGCAAGGAAAGCCAGCCTTCCTGGGCCTCCCAAATTATGCAGAGTCAGCAAATCCCAAAGGCCACAGCAGCTCAGGGGCCAAGTGGGGATGGAGAAGCTGCACTGCCACGGAAAGGAGACCTGTTGGGGGTGCTGTCTGTGTGCAGTGTCAGCAAGTGGAGCTTTATGGCCGGCCGAGCACCTACCTTACTCTCATCCTCGGGGTCGCTGTAGCCACATGCATCTATGAAATCTGGAAATGTCTCCGACCACCCATCACTAGTGCAGTTTTTGCTTATGTTTCCTGGAAAGTAAATTTCAGATGTTTGGTCCTTGAAAAGTAGCCTCACTGCATGCAGGGTGATAAGACTGGTTGGAGCTGAAGCCCTAATCAACAAGCGACTGAGACCACCCAGAAGTCTTTCCTCAGTTGCCCTGTATAGTTTCCTCTCTGAGACATCCCTGCCAGGGCGGGGGAGACACAAGTGGATACACTGTATCACAAGATAGTAAAAGCAGAAGCAAGTACTAATTACAGTTGCTGAAACTGCAGAGCTGTTATTCTGAAGCCTAACCAAGACCTTTAGCACATTCTGATGTCTGTGTCTATCAGAGCGGTGGTGGCCAGGCCCAGGCACTCTGGAGCCAGCTTTCTGCTTTAGCTTTCAATCCTTGCTCCCCTTTCCATCTGGTCTGCTCCTCGCCCTTCAATGCCTAAGAAGCAGTGTAGTGCGGTTTTCATGCGGCTATCAGTTGGAGGAAAATACGTGACTGAAATTTAAATAGCAAGAAACATCATATTTGTGCTAAATTCACAAATGAAGCATTCACTCTATTTACAAAGAGTGTGGCACGTGACCACACAAAGCAGAGAGAGTATGAAGCTCTGGACAGACCTGGTGGGAAAGGAGCAGACAAGGACATTAGTGATTTGAAAAGACCAGGTCAGATTCTTATTCCAGGCCCCCAGGACACATATCTTCCTACTTCGTGGAGCTTCTGTCCCTTGCCCAGGGCACTCATAGGACCCACAGAGTCTAGGACATTTCAGTTTAAGAAGGGTCTTCCTTTACAAACCTCTTTATTTTCAGAGGCAGGTGTGGTTGCCATTGCTGTTCTCATCCTACAGCTGGGAGACTAAGATCCTGGAGGTCGGGTAATGTTTGAGCCTGAGCAGGAGATAGGGTTTCTGACTCAAAGGCGCTGCAGTTTTTCTACATGGTGAAGGTCACCTGTTCACTGGTACCAAGCAGTCAGCAGGCACCGGGAACTCGTCTCTTATCTGGGAATGTGCATTAGCAGTTCCTTCTAGGCTGATTCCGAAAGCAACACTGCTGGGCAGGCTCCAATCCATAGTCTCCGGAAGACTCTAGGTTCCAATCTCCCACCACCTTCTCTGGGGACTACTGGTCCTCCCTGAGGACTCTGACACAGGGAGCTGTCGATGTCTGAACTGGATGGGAGCTTCTAGAGGACAGAATCTGAGAGTGGCTGAGCTCCGCTAACGTGACCATGAATGAGCAATGCGGTGGGTTAGAGACACAGCTTCCCAGTAGGAGACCAAGCCTCCTCTCATGGCTTTTCTCCGTTTCAGTCGGCCGAATTCCCTGCTTTAAGCGTCAACATTCTCATTCCTTAAACTATTTTGCCCCATAGTATCTGACCAGAAACAAAATTTCCAGTTTTCCAAAGCAATGTACTTCCCTTGTTCAAGTTATGTCTTCTAGTCTGTACTTCTCTAGGCAGATTCCTCCATGTAGTGAACACATGGATCCTGAGCCATGTATGAAAAATGCATGAACACCTGGATCCTGAGACATGGATAAAGGACAACATAGCACAGTGGGGCTGAGGTGGCTGCAAACTCTCTCCCCAACCTTACAACCTGTGGGTATCTGTCTCAGGCTAACAGTAACCTTGCCCCTTCTCCTAATCTCCATTATCACGCGTGCACGCTTTTCCTGCTTTAACTGCGGACAGTGTCACCCAGCCTTTCCCTCCGCATTTCCCTGCTTGCCCATCCAGACTTCAGTGGATGAGCTACTCCTGCTTCCTTAAAAGAGAACTCCCTCACCATGAGCTGCATGTTCTCCTGCTCGCTCAGCACCAGGGAGCACATAGCTACCAAAGAAGCAAGGCCCAGCTTCTTGTTACTGTGATGGAAAAGCTTACCCTCAGATACAAACATCTTTGAGCCCAGGAATCAGTGAGGACATCATACCTGGTCTGCTGTAGAAGTTGCTGAACACTTTGGGGCAGGGCACTGTGACAGTTTCTCCAATGTCTGCAGGGCGCCAGCATGTGATATTGTCCCAGACACCACTGCAGCCTGGAAGGAGAAATGAAGAATTAGGTGCAAATCATGGGCCATGAGAACACACTGCTTAGAAGGGGACAGGAGAGTGAGTGGCCATCTAAGTGCTCCGCAAGAAGGAAATTGCTCATTACATAGCTGTCAAAGCATTTCCCTATGAGACACTCAAGGGCGCTGTGGAGATTGGAGTAGGATCGGTGTTCATTTGAATACCTCCGAAGAAAGCAACAGGCCTGTGGTCAAAAGCATGCGAATAATTCAGTGTGCACTGTGTATTTTTAAAAGTTTCATTTCTTTTTAAACTGAAAACTAATAATTGTATATACTCACAGGGTAGCTGAGATGTCTTGATACAATGTGTACATTGAAGGATGGGTGAACATTTAAAGTTAATTATCTTAGCATTCTGGTTAAAATTATCTGTAGTCACCCCTTTATGCAATAGGTCACTAGACCATGTTTTTATTACCCAATTGAAACTTCTTGCCATCTACACAGCACCCAAAGTTGGCCTTTGGTGACACCATTCTACATTTTGCTCCATGAGACAGACTTAGATTCCACATAAGAGAGTTGGGTGGTTCTTGTCTGTCTTGGCCTGGCGTATTCTACTATACATTGCATCAAGTCCTCTGGGCCCATCATAATATGGCAAATGGCATAAGTTTTCTCTTTTATAATACTGAACAAGATCCCATTGTATCTCTGTACCACATTTTAAAATAAAAGAGAGAGTGGTTACTTTTTTTTTTCTGATTTGCACCTTCAGCGTGGTAAACTGGGCTCCTCATGGTATTGAGTTTGTGGAGACCTAAGTCTGGCCTACTCCAGGGTAAAGTTAATGGTCTCATGAGCTGAGCCTAGTTAGAGCAGGGTTCATCAGTCATATACCTTAAATATGTTCAGACCCCTAGGACACTGAATGATATTTTCTTTTGGACTTCGGCTGGCTGGGTTTATTGATCCTGTGTAGTTTTCCCAGATATCCACTTGGGGGCCTGCAAAGCTGGGGGTACTAAGTCACTAGGTCTTCTGACATTCTCTTAGCTCCCTTTATATCTTCCCAAAGGGATTTTTATTAGTTTTATAGAGGCATGAGCTTCAGCTTCACTTCCTTCAGTCTATTTTCCTGCTCAGTGAGGTTAGGGGCAGGTTCTGCAAGCCCAGCAGTTCCTGTGGGTTGGGCTTGTCCACACTCATGCTGGCATTATGCCCCGTAGAGTGGGTTGCCCTGGAAGGGCTGACCTCACCAGTATGAAGGACCCCAATGGAGTCATGTGAGCGCTGTATGGCTGAGAGAGGCTCCTTGGACCCCTCCTCCTTGGTTGTGTCCACTGTGTGCAGCCAAGGATGGCACTAGCTAATTTGGGTAGTGCTTCCAACAGGACAGCAAATGGAGGGACATCTTCCTTCCAACATTCAAAAAATCCTAAGTTTGAAATCACAGAAGCAAAACTTCTTGCAGAAATGAGGCAGGGCAGGCTTGCCCAGACAGTGCTCACGGCGAACTCAGTTTGTACAGCCTTGTCAGTCTCTTGTCATGTTGCAATAGTTGCAAGGGCTGAGGCGTGAACGCTCCCATTCTGACAATGTCCAAAGACCTTCTGACCAGCCCCTGGGACTGGATACTTAAAAACCTTCCGTTCCTGTCCCTGAGTCTTCATGGGCCATTCTTTGCAGTTCCCACATAGCTGTTCACACAAGCTGTCAGACATCCTCCTAAAGATGATATCCAGAGGATTCTCCCCTGGATGCCATTTTCCTGCTCTGGGAGGCGAATGTGAAGTCTAAAGCAGGCCACAAAAGTCTTGGAAATGAAGTTAGGAAACATGCTGATGTAGCAGACGGGGCCGGGGGGCCGTGCACCTCACCTCAGCATTCTCCCTTGGGCATGTGTCCCATCTGAGCAGTGGGGTTGTGAGTACACAAGTGCTTTAATGTGAGAAGATGAGAAGGGTGCAGGAGAGAGAGCTCAAAACGTCATTGCAACTTCCTAGGAGGAAGGAAAGTGGTGGGGCCTCAGTCACGGCAGCTCAGCTCAACCGGCTCTCGATGGAGACGTGAGGCAAGGTCAAGTTTTTATTATAGAAAGTGTTTTCTTTTTCTTTTTTAATACCTCAGGAGGAACCAGACAAAGTACTTCTTGTACCCTGGCCATTCCTTGCACAGAATTTTCTGTGGCCAGAACAGCCATCTGGCAGGACACAGAATTAGAGTTCCTCTTGGATTCTATGGATGTGCCAAGCTTCCTAGGTCATGATCCAAGGAGGAGAGCCAGGAGCAGAGCAGATCCTCTCGAGAGTACCCTGTAAGTCCTTCAGACTCATGCCTCCAGGTAAAGCATCAAAGGGACCCTCCCCATTTTACATATGATACAGCTGTACAGTGGCTGAGCCAAAAACCCCGGTGGCTACTCTGTGCTGCAGCCTAGCATTTGCCTGCTCAGAAGCTCCCTCACTGGAGCTGACTCAGTGTCATCCACGGACTGAATGCTGCAATGGCCCTGCAGGCCATCTTGCTGGGTCAGCTTAACCTTGAGGAACACATAAGCAAGATTCCAGATAGCTTTCTCCTCTCAACAAGTACCCAAGATCCAGCTGTCATCTCCAACCCTCCTTTCTCCCGCTGCATCTTCCCTGCACCATACCATCCAGCTAAGGGAAAAGGATATAGCATTCCACAAGTACTACCTATTCATAAACTGCAGATGGAAGTGCAGAGGGAAATCTCAGACCTACCTAAGCCCTGCTCAGGGATCTGCCCCTTAGGGCCTTTACCCTGGGTCCTCCATGGGTCTACTCATCACCACAATCTCACACATGCATACATGGAGAGAGATCATAGGACTTCATTTTACAAGGAAGAATATCATTTATTGCCTTCCCAGGTAACCAGGTTCCCACATTTGTCATGTTATGTGTGTAGAATATCGTTATTCTCATTGGCAGCACGGTATTCCATAGTCTGATTTTAACAGCTAAATCCCCATTTTCAAGTCCTTAGTATCCATTATGTTTATGAAATAATTGATAGGAAACATAGTAATTAAATAGAGAAGAGGGATAAAACGAATGCA
Source organism: Ondatra zibethicus (assembly GCA_004026605.1). Lineage (NCBI taxonomy): Eukaryota > Metazoa > Chordata > Mammalia > Rodentia > Cricetidae > Ondatra > Ondatra zibethicus. Next base: position 17,889 of record PVIU01017562.1, read on the forward strand.
TGAGCTTGCCTTTTAAAAGGAATTGCAGTTCTTTCCTCATTGAAGAATAATTTTGAGAACACTAGGTGAATATGTGAAGAATCAGCATAATCAACAAAGAGCATGTAGAGAATCAACATAATTCTCCTACAATAGCAAATTCAGGTACAAACCATTAATAGATACTAAAACAGATAATGCTGACTGCTTCTGGGGCCCTGTGGTTAAGACAACCCAGGAATAGAGCCCATCCTAACACACCCACCAATGTTTGTTTGCTTACTTGTGCAGGGCATATCTTCTTAGGGCTCATTTGTGTATGTATACATGTTCTATGTTTCACCTTCCCGGAGCTCAATGGTGTGTAGTACACTGATTTAGGGCTCTTCTGTGCAGGGGCATCTTTCCAGAGTGATCCCGTGCGATGCACACCTGCCCAGGACACACCTTCTTGGAAGCTCACTTGTGCAGGGTATTTACTGGGGTCTTTTGTGCAGACACACCTGTCCAAGGTCCACCTATGTTAGGCACATCTGTGCAAGGGACACCTTCCTGGAGCTCACATGTGCAAGGTGCACTTGTGCAGCCCTTTGTCTTTTCCCCAGTGCCTGTTGAGCAAGGAGGTTACAATTTTAAAGCAGCAGAGTTTCTGGAAAACTAATCATTTTTTCCATCAAACCTACTGATCCTCTATGCCTGTCATCAACTTAAGAGACACAGAGCAGGATGGAATTGGAAATTGCATTGGGAAAGATAATTTTCACAAGTGTTTTGTCCTCCTCTGAACTATGCCAATCTATTTTGACTGAATTGTCTCAGACTCCTGCTTGTTGGCTTCACAAAGACACTATGTTGTCTTGATAAAGGAGAGTGCTCGTTTCTCTGCATTGTGCTCACAAAAAGTAAATACTCAGTGGTCTTCCGAAGGAGCCCTGGTGAGGAGGAGCAAAGCAGGGTCAGGACGGCTGGTTCCTCCCTTGACTGCTGAGACCCAAAGACCATAGGGTTGGCCTAGGCTAGCCTACCCGTCAGGCTGCTGACAGTATAGAGACCAAATCTTAACTGTGTGGAATATTTGCCCTCAGCCTAGTTACAACTCCTGGAGCCTTGCAGGCTCAACTGAGGTGTGACCCACAGACATAGCAATGTTTTCATCATTACTTCGCTTTGGCTTGCAGCTCAGAAATCTTAAATAAAGCACTTTTGTGTACCTAGTGTTAGTGGGATACTTGTGCCCTCCACCTGAGCTGAGCATGCAGAGCAAGTGCATTAACTCCTGAGCAAGCAGCATGGTTACAGATGTGGATGTTCTCTGAACAGCTGCTTGACAAGCTGACAAACTGCTGTGCAAACTTCTCTCCAAGTTTGAACACTCCTGTGTGAAGGAGAGACTTATGGAGTCCCTTTCCATAGTGATATGAGCAGTAAGCAATTTCTTGGTGGAGGGGAGAGAAGACTCTATACTGTTGCTACCTGAAAACTGTACAGGGAATTCCAGTGCTGCTGTTCCACTCACGCTCCATAACTAATCCTAATAAACTTAATGGTTCATCAAACTAGACTTCGGTGGAATGGCTTCTTTTGCTTGTTGTTGGTGCCCTGTCCAGGGTGACTATGCTTGTTCACATCTCCCTAGGAAAAGTCACAAGGTCCATACGGGCAGTTTGTAACCAAGGCTTTCTGTCTTAATGTTCACTGTACACAAGGCTCCAGAGCAATAAATAAATCTACACAGGAAGCAGGATGTGGACCACCTGGGTCCAGATTTCGCAGCTCCCAGGAGTGCGAATGTAATATGCTGGCTTTCTCTGCAGATGCTGGCTGCTCAAGTGGCTAACTAACAATTCTTCTGAGTTCTCTAGCGTCCCAATTAGCTACTCTGAGGGTAGAGCACGGTTATAGGAGTTCTGCAAGTGAGAACTTCCATCCTTTTCTTTTGTTCTAAGGGTGTTTCATTTGTTCTTAAAATATTGCCAGTGAGGTCAGTACTCCATCCATGCATTAGCTCATCTAGGTATGTTGCCAAATGCCATTTTAGGAAAGCCGCAATTAGGAATAATGACAGTAACTGAACTGGGAGAGAAGCACAGCAAAGAAACCTTTTGAGGGAAATACCCAAAGCAATCACCTGTCAAGACCAATGAATGAAGCGCTCTTTAGAATGTATGCTCCTCTCAGGAGACTGTTAATGTGGGTATAGATGATCACACACTGGGGGCTATAAGACATTTAAAAGATTATTAATGGGACAGGCTTAAGGTCTGTCAGAAACCTAACCATCCACAGAGACAGATGCTAGCCAGCATATGGCTCCTATCTACTGACTGCAGCTTTAAATGAGTTGTGGGCATGCTGCTTATACATTGGGAACTATCAGACTTTCAAAAGAGAGTCTGCTGTGCTTGGTGCCACACTCTGAAATGAGGACACACTGTGTCTCCCAAGAGCTTCTTGACAAGTTCTTCCTTGCAAGAAAGGGTAGCAGAGGCTTAGTCTGGGGTGTGCTGGTAAATGGGATCACTCTCAGTATAAGAGAAATGATCTAATCAGGTCAGGACTGAAGGTTCTGCAAGCAAGGACTCCATTTGTTTTGAGTGCCACATGGGTACTGTGCAGAAACCAGGTAAAATGCTCAGATTCTAACCAGGGTGTGGCTAGAATCTCATTTCCAACCTCTAGGGTAGAGGACTAGCGACCAAGCAAGGACTGGAAGCATCATTTCCAGGACACTGCTGCTGGATGACTGGGAAGTCAGCTCACATCAGGCTTCTGAATCTAAAGCATCAGCTTTATTCTGGGTTCAGGTGGGTCACAAAGGTGGGGACCAGGTTCCGGAACTTGAACTAAGTTTGTACCATGATTCAGACCAGAAACAACCCAAGCTGCTAAGCTAAATTATGCTGAGAGCATAATTTGCTCCTACATAAAATACTGCAGAAGCTTTTCTCCAAGGTCGGCTGTGTCCCAGGGTCTGCTGTTACCTAAGGGAGTTTAAGGCTGGGCAGAGTCCGGAGACGTTTTGCATAGCAGCAGATCCCATCTGGAGGCTACATCAATGGCATGGGAAATCCTGCCAGTGGATCACAAGATAATCTCCCTCAGATTTATTATCAGGGCCATCCCAGCATATCTACTAGTAGGGCCTGACACATCTAAGCTGGAACTGGGTACTCCAGGCAGCTGTGAGTCCAACCCCTCATGGAAGATAATACCAAGCCACCATTCAGCTGTAGCCAGGACAGAGTTGTACCAATGCAGAACCAGAGGACTCTGTCTTCCAGGGTGCCTAGGCCCTGGAAGGTTGGCAGTCAGTGCCTTGGACTAAGATCCAGTGACCCCATCCTATCTGTCTGGGAGCAGACCCCACTCTTCAAGGCTAGCTCTGAGACTTGAGTAGTCCTGCTCTGGCCTCCGCTCGGGAGATGACGGGGCCTGCAGCTTTCCTTTCCTTCCCTTTCCAGCTGACTCTGACCCCTCTTTGCCTACAGGGGTACTATCACTTCCTGTTGCCTCCTGCTGGGCATGGCCCCTGCCGGATCTCCTCCACCTCTTCCTTCAGCAGGGCTCCTGCATAGGAACAGGCTTAGACATTCCCACAAAAGGAAATTTCCCTGAACTTTAAGCAGCCTTCTTCCATGGAACACCCTTTGGGTGGCACTGCACATTCCAGCCATCAGGCCTTTCTGTTCTTGTCTCCTTGCAGTTTGGCCTTTTGCTGCCCGATCGGTAGAAACGGCTTTGGGGAGTTACTTTTGCCCACCAGTTTCCACAAGGAACATTTTCATCTCTCCTCTGGAATGCTATTTGCTTGTCATGTTTCTTCATTTTCAAGGATGCCCCGGGCCTTCCTAAAATATGGCTCATCCTGAGACACTGTTTCTCCAGAGCCCTCAGTGTTTCTCCACCCTCAGGGCTACAAGACCATTCCGCTCTCTCCCCATCTATGCTTATGCTCCTAGCCTGATGCTACCACCACCCCCTCTTACTCCCTGCATCTGAGATCAGCCTGACACAAGTCTCTCATGCCAGTGCCTAAGCCCCAGGTAGAAACTCCCCCTCTCCTTCTTTGGAGCTCCCGGTACATTTTGGTGCAAGAAAACCATGTGTGCATACTTTTATGTTCCCAGAGTGTTTAAATTACAGATTAGCCTCCTAGAGGCCCCACGAGGTACAGCACAACATGGCAGGCGTGTATTGCATTCTTACCCACAACGTGTGGCCTGCTGCTGTTCTCGGGCCTTCTCCAAGCAGTTTCTAGACTCCAGAAAGCAGGCACTCAGGCACTTCTCTATCTGAGGGGCACAGACTGTGGGATTATCTGTGTCATCTCATGTGGTGTCTCTCTAGTGCGCTGTCTCACCTAGAAAAGCCACAGCTGCTCCCCGTGCCCAGGAGTCTCAGTGCAGGCCCAGAGAAGATGGAAAGAGGTTTATGTCAGGGGCATAGTGGAAGAAGCAACATGGAAAGATAAGCCAGATCTAGACCTTAGAGAGAAAAACACAGGGCTTCCTGGAATCTCAGAAGCCAACATAGTCCAAGAAAAGAAAACACTAACTTCAGCAGGCAGGTGGTAGAAATCCTCATCTGAGAGGCAGCTTTGGCTGAATACACAGATGAAGAAACCAAACAGGACTTCAAGTCTGGGAGTGAACTTGGAGGTCAAGTGGCACTCCCATCTTTGAGCAGACACTGAAGAATGAGGCAGTGTCCTTCTAGAAAATCTGCTCTGTCTCTAACAACCAAGGGTACAGAACCAGTAGATGGACAGGGTCTAGGGCTAGAAAACCCTCCTACCTGAACTCACTGTCCTTACCCAGACTTCTAGGGCTTCTGGTAGCAAGTCCAGGACCCCTCCTCTATGAGCAAGCAGAGAAAGTCTCAGGTACCACAGGAGTGGGGCCCCCTACCCCTTGTTCTGAACAACATCACTGGGGCCCTGCAGTGGCCATCCACTGTGACACACTCTTCCTGGACCTCAGCACCTGGTGGAACCACACAGTTTGGTTTTCCTCTTGGTTAAAGTTTTCTCCTCATGGTTCAATCCTCACTGACCAACAAGAGCTGCACCGCATTGGTGGGCTTTGCTATTTACTGGGTTATGAGATTGGTTACTTGAGGTTAGTCAAATGCTGGTGAGGTGTTTTATTCCCAAGAACAGACCAAAGCAAGCATGGTTGGCTTTCGAGGGCTCTGTGCACAGACACTGTCAGTCTCACAGGGCAAGGGAGAACGGGCATGGACACGCTTCTCACATTTTAACATGCACATACTTTAACAGTATCATTCTGTGTACATAGTCATTAATTGCTAACACTCATTTCTATTGTAAAAATGTTCACGGATTCCTTCAGCAAAAGCTAGTTGAAATAATAAAGGCACGGTGTAAGATTTGGTGGATGTACCAGGACACAGATATGTTCTCTTTCTCTCTGAAGAACAATAGGGTAGAAGGACTAATGATTCGTGCCATGGTCATTGGTGATCGCTCACCATGCCTGGATAATAAAAAGGTGTCTCAGTTTGTTGAGGGTTCTCCTGTGTGGGCTGTTTAGGCCCTCCATGGGCACTTTCTGAGGAGACACTGTCTGCTCATGTCCACTTCTTTCTGAGAATGTCAGACACAAACAGCATTGGGCACCAGAGACTGTATTTCTCTGAGCAGAGTGGCAATTAAAACACCATCCCTTTGGATGCTCAACTGTCTGGGATTCTAACAACCGGCTGTGGATGCTGGGGATTCCTATGGTGGGGCTACGACCCAGATGCACAGGCCTTGGCTCTGAGAGGCTTCAGAGGCGTGTGGGAACCCTTGTGAATGTGAAGTTGTGCACTGTGGGAGAAGCAGAAACATCTGTCACTGGCCTGACATCTTCTGCTATGAAGCTGTGGCTGGCTACTTTCAGTCAGCTTGCCAGCAGGAAATAACCTCAAGACCTGCACAGTTCTTCACACAAGTCCAATACTCCATGTTTAAAACAAACCAAGGCCCACTGCACAGCACCTTCCTTGACCTGGTTCTAAGCTGACTGAAACCATCACAATTTCTTTGGCGAACATCACCTAAAAAATTGCAGGAATGGAGTTACCAAGGTATGGTAGTCTAACTTTTGTTCTGTTAAACCCTAGATGACCACAGATGTAGATAGGAGGTGATATGAGTTTTTATATTGACTTCCTGGAGGACATTCCTCCATCCTCAACCATCTGTGACCTTAGGCCCCATATCCACATACTGTCAAGATTAAATTTGTCTTAGCAATTAATCAAAATTGGAATACAGAACTCCAAATAACCCCTTAGCTTTCCGAATCCTTAGTACAATCCGTTTTAGGATTGACAAGTTTCGTGGGGATTTGTTACACCCTTTTGTTCTGTTTTCTTATTAATCATATAGTAAAATGGAAGAGTTCCGTGTCAGGACTATGGGAAATCATTTTGGTAGAATTGAAGTGCTTTATTCCTAACTTCTGATGTTCTTTTACACCAATGTCACGCTGCTACAGAATATGAAGGCAGCTCTCACAGATGCGAGGAACTCAGCAGTGTCCCTTCTGACTTCATGAGGCTATGTCCTGTGGCCTCGTCCCACCAGAAGTACTCCCTCAGCTCTGGCTCCACATAGCCTCTGGCTCCCATTGCCCACAGCATCTTCATCCTGGTAACCTACTGCTATTTATATTCTTGGCATTGAAACCCTGCATATTTCAGAGAGCAGACACAGAACTGGGGATACAGGCTGTCTCTTCTGAAAGCTGCACAGTGGCTGGTCTGACGGTCAGCTCAGCTTTCCCGCATGCAGGTGGCTGGCCAATGACCAAGAAGATTGCAAAATAGAAAGGTGGATAAATCAGATACACAGATATTTTTTCTGTAAGCTAATAATGAAAATAGAAGCCTTCAATATAAAATGTCCAAGTAGGCACCCGTTTTTGCAAGAAAACCCATGAGGTTTTTCTACACATCAAACAAGGGAGAGAGCCTACAGACGTGACCTCCCTGATCATGCCAGCCAAGCACCAAGGAAAGCTGAGCAGTTTTCACAGACTCTACGTAGGCTGTTCATACAGGTCGCCCTCTGGGGACACCCCAGGAAGCTTGTCTCAGGTGCTGCCTTTGAGAGATGCAGCCAGCAGGAGTCCCCAGCCGCTCGAGTCATCTCCAGCCGCAGAGGTCTGCCCAGCTCCCATGAAAGCCTTATTTTAATTTTACTCTTTTAAAAAAGATTGGTTTCTATTTTATGTGTATTAGCATTTGCCTGCACGTATGCAGGAACCTATGAAGTCCCAAAGAGGACACTGGATCCCTTAGAATTGTAGTTACCAGTGTTTGTGATGCCATGGGTGGTGGGAACACAGGAAGTGCTTTTAACTACTAGTCTATCTTACCAGCTTCAGATCTGATCTTATTTCCCTCTCCTCCTCTTCTTCTTGTTATCATTGTTGCTGGTGTGTTTGTGTGTGTGTGTGTGTGTGTGTGTGTGTGTGTGTGAGCTTTGCCATAGGACTATTTTCCTGAACTCTGAATTTGTACTGAACAGAGCCAGCCTCAGTGGCCACAGAGCTGACCCCTTTGTCTCACCTGAAGTCAGTTCTTTAGTGCTAGGCCTTCCTGGGGTCAGTGGAACTGATTGTATATTTGTCTATATTTGCATCTATGGACTGAGGTCAACTGGATGGTTTTGGGGATGTGGCCTTCAGAACCACATGTGTGCTGTAAAATCACAGGTCTTTAAAGGAGCCTGGAGCTGGAGCCTTAACTTTCAAGTGAGGTAACAGGGTCTAAGGCAGCCAGGGGAAAGGTGGCTATTTATAGTCTTTCTGACTAGTGTGGGAGTCACTGGTTTGAAAAGTGTCCCAAAAGGTGAGGTGCTAATAACATTAAAAAATGCACTATGTTATAATACTTAATACAAAGAAAGAATGTAGAAGCTACAATATCTAATTGTTTAAAGTCAAATGATAATTAGATATTTTAGTTGAATATAAAATACACTATTGAAATTAATCTCACTTTTTAAAGACTTATTTAAATGTGACTACTAGAAATTTCAGATTAGTTACATAGCTGTAACTGTGTTTTGTTAGGTAAGAGGTTCAGAGTGGAGTCTAGGACCTGAGGCCTGCTAGCAAACACCAGGCTACTGTAACAACCTCACCTTGATTTAAATTTCTTTCTTGAAGAGGTTGTACACATGACTCTAGAGTAGAGAGATCCAGGAGGAAAGGCTGTGGTGTTGATACCTGTGCTGTACCCAGATCCATTTTGGACTGTGAACATGAAATGGGTATACATCAAAGGCCTGGTGTCCTAGAAACTTTATGTTCCACTCAGAGGACAAACTTGAGAAACGCACAGTGTTTAAAACAGGTGTGTCTTCAGAAAACTGACATCCCATTTTCCTGTTGGCTTCTGACAAGTTTCTATCATTCTCAGTTGAACCAACATTAAGGATAATTAATATTTTAAAGCCAAGAATTCAGATATGTGCTGTGATTCCCTGGGAACCAAGGCTGCCTTTGCAGAGCATGACAGAGCCATAACATTACGTTAGTAACTGCTGCCTCAACAAGCTATGGAAACTGTTGGTGTTAAGAACTGAGGTTTTCTTTCAAAAGGTTTGGTGAAATCCACTCTGACACAATGCTGCAGGAATTTTGCTTGTGGCTCACCAGAACAGTGGCAAGTGTACCTGTCTTTAAGGTGTAGGTAAGCTCCAACCTCCCAGTTAGGAAGGATGCTGGGAAGTACAGACAGCTGGACCTTCCACCCGCAGCCCAGACTTATTCCTAAAACCCACCTCTTTGCGTTTCTGTCTGGCTGTTCAGAAGCTCTACACATTTTGTTTCTTCTTCCTGTATTTCCAGATGAAAGCGACATTCTGGATGGATGCTGCTCACCTGTTCAAGCTAAAGAAATAGAATGATTAAAAATTACACAAGAGGGGTTAAACAAAAATCTACAAGACCCCAAACCTCACAGTTCTAAATTTCTTTTAAGCTGGCATTCATTTTAAAGTAGCCATTTTCATTTTCCTGGTGTGGTTATTTTTTGTTTTTAAAAAAAGCTTTACTGTTTATTTTGTAAAACAAACATAAAGTTCAGTAGAATACGTTTCCTGAGTAGGAAAATAAACTGGCATTCTATAGTATATGTTGTTATTACTAAAGAGCAATTGGGCTGTAGAAATTCATACTCTCTCAGAATCGAAGAGCTCCCATTTCATAGCCTATGGTTTGCTGAAGTACAGCAAGTTAATTCTTAGTGACTGTGGGTGCACAGCTGCTCTGCTATTATTACCTTATAATCAGAATAGCCTAAGTGAATTTTCACAAGCTTCAGGACACATTAGGAACTTAACCTATGAGTAAAGATGACCTTGTTATCATTGTGGTTTGGTGTGAAGCAGCTACTTTTAAAAATGAAAGGGGTTAGAAGAAAGAGGTGGAGCTGCGAGAAACGCATTCATCCCCAGGAGCCATGGGAGGTTTCTGGTAAAGTTTTCTTTCCTAGAGTCCTTAGACATGGCAGAAGGGGACTCTAAGACTGTCCACCAACAGGAGGGAAAAGAGAGAATTATGAGCTCTCGGCCCAGAAGACAGACTTCTCTGCTGTGTCCTCCTAAGCTGGGATGCTTATGGGGCTCTTGCTCTCAGAACTTTGTCTTTTAGTTTGTCTCTCTATGTCTCAGTTTCTCCATCTTCACAAAAACTTGCTTTTATAAGACAGTAATGAAAAGAAACCATGCTCAGTTGGGTATGGCTATTGGTATTTAGTTATCCTACTGTTGATATAGGCAAGCTAGGATTTCAACAAGGAATCCCATTTCCTGACAGACCCAATGCGGGATTTTTCTGCCACATTCACTTCATTTAAAGGCCACCTGAGATGCCTTAGGTTTACCAACTCCTTACTACAAAACCACCAGAATATAGATCCCTGATACCAAGCAACAGCAACGCATGGATCTAAATTTCAGAATTGATGAAATGATCAATTAAGGTAGTAAAAGCACCACAATCCCTGCTATTCCTGGAACAGACAGAACAATGAAAAGTGTGGGACATCTGGGAGATTAAAGTGGATGGAGTCTCAAGGCTTCCCCACCACCCTCAGCTGTCTGTGGGGGTGGAGAAGATGCACTCCAGAAAACTGAAATTTCATCAACAATGACGGAGGGATTTCCTTGAACAATCCCTCCCCTTTTGCTGCACTCGCTTAGTGGGCTCCCTCAGCCTGGAGGCCCAAGTGTGGAAACCTTGCACAGGGACACAGTTCTCAGTGCAGGGAAGGAAAAGCAAGGAATAAGGCTCACACCCTTTTTTTTCTTTCTTAAATTTTTTTTTTCAAATAAAGGGTAGAGTTCCGGAGAACTACATAAAACCAGTGTAACCCATGTAGCAAATGTCAGTTCAGGGGTTCCTTTGGCTTCCTTAGAAAAAACAAAAAGTATTTCCAAAAGGAAACTTTCTTAGTCACACCACGTTCCCTTTGTCACATACTAAACAAACACAAGGACCAGGAGATGGAAAAAGAAATATTTAACCACAGAGCAACTGCAGTTTCCCTCGGAAGCGAAGCCAGAGCAGGTGGCCCTGGGAAGCGGCCACTCTTCTTGCAGGGTGCTAGGGATGTCCCCAACTCCAAGCGCACAGTCAGACCAGAATCCAGATCGTCCCCGGGAGTAGAGGAGAACCTGGGCCCCCACTTCTGGCGAACCCGTGACGGCGGTGGGAATAGGAAAAGTGCCAATGAGTCCAGCAAGCCAAGGATTAGGTAAGGCTTCAGCAGGGCGCCTGGGGTCCGGTGCATTCTGCTCTGGATCCAGTCCCCGCTCCACGCTCCACCCACTCGTGCTGGGACTCGGGAGGTGAGTCCAGAGGTCCACTGCAGGACGCACCTCTTCGGGAAGGGGACGCGGGTTCACTCACCGGCACCAGCAGCCAGCAGAAGCAGGTCAGCAGCACCGATGCCCTCATCTTGGGCTCAGCGCTCCGCCTAGGCGGTGAGCGCCCTCAGAAGTCACGGCCCCACCTCGGGGCCTCCCAGCGCAGATTTCCTCAGTCTCGCGCCTAACGCCCTCTCCGCCTTCCAGGCTGCAAGTCCCAGCCCCGCCCCTCAGCCCAGTCCCCGCCTCGCGCCCCTTCTCCTTTAGGCAGAGCCTCTCCCTGGCACTCATCCACCAGGTCTCCGTCCAAGCATTCCTCCCTCCACCCGCGCTTCTCCCTGCAGTGCTGGGCCCTGAGCCTCACCCCAAGCCCCTCCTGACCCGGGTACTCCCTGTGTCTATCCTGCTCTCTCGCGCCCCTTTCTGCAGGGCTCCCCTTGCTAGCCTTGCTACACTGCCTTCCTTCTCTGCAACCCCACTGTGGGCTACCTTGCCCATGCCTTTGGAGGGCTGGAGGCTCAGGTAAGCACATGCCCAAGGCACGAAGGCCATCGCCCAACCTCAGATAAGGGAGCCTGAGCGCCGAGGAGGCACACTGACTCCCTATGAAAATGGGAAGTCTGCATGCAGCTCAAGGAGGAACCCCAGCAAGCAGTTGGACATCCATGGTAGGGATGCTTCGGTGTGAGTGAAGAGAAAGAAGGAAACTCTGGTGTGGTTTCCCCTGGAGAGTTCAAGGCCGGGCTGAACAGAAAGCAGGAACTTCACCAAGGCAAAAGTGGGTCTGCCCATTGGTGCCAGAAGTGTCTCCGCAGACCCTCAGGTGTCACATTGTGGCCCGCTGGACACCAGACCTGTGGGAACACTGCCACTGCTCACCTGCGGCTTGCACTGGACAGGCCAGTCTAGTGAAGAGTAGAAAGTCACCAGCAGATAACAGCACTAGCTGGAGTAAAGCTGGCAAGTTTTAAACCTCTTGTTCAGATGTAATTTTAAACCCAAAGTTAGATGAAAAAAAAGGTAGAAAATGCACCCTTCGCACTTTCGGTGTCTATCTGGCCATTAGCTTTCTCCTCGTTGACTTTATCACGTGCTCTATGACACCAGAGCCCCATGTACCTAAGGACCTAAGTTTCTGCCTGTTGTGTGTCATCCTTCCATCGTCTGTGCATCTGTCAGTGTCTATCCATCGGGCAATCCTAACGGAGAAGGTCTGGACACTAAGTCTTCAGGCTGAGGTCTGGAAGCTTGGGCTCTGGCTCGGTTCACAAACACCGTTATTCCAGTCAGTGAACCTGATCCATCTGCACGTTCGTAAGTCACAACAATGACCCCTGCCCTTCACCCCAGCGGGTCACAATAAGAACTAGGAGAGCTGATACACATGAAGAGTTGTGAGGGCCTGCACTCTAAAATCACCGCTGGATATTCCCCGTCAAAAATCGGGGAGATGCCAGGGTTTCTCCTCACTGGGCTCCAGCCACAGCAACGGAGACTGTGATGACTTGAAGCCACAGTTCTGACAGTGAGATACAGGCAGAGCGAACAAGAGGGCCTTGCCCTTCCTGGGGGCACCCTAGAAGAGGGAAAGTCCCAAAGAGACTGGTCACCAGCGGAGGGGAAGGTTCATCAGATAGGACATAATATCCAGTAGTCAGCATTGTGGCAGCTCAGAAAATCAAGACACACAGGGAGTAGAGTCATTTCTGTCCCTCAGGAAGGACACTCATAGAGGCTCCCTAGCCTGCTCTTCTGCTTTGTCTGGAGTTTCACTGATGTGGAATGCCCTCTGTACACTGAGAATATGTGTTGCTTTTGTTGGTTGATGAAGAAAGCTGATTTGGCCTATGGCAGGGCAGAATATAGCTAAGTGGGAAAGCTAAACTGAATACAGGGGGAAAGAAGAGAGAGTCAGGGGACTCCAGCAGCCGCTGCAGAAGCAAGATGTGAAGTAAGAAGCTATGAGCCTCAGAGTAAAGTATAGACTAATAGAAATGGGTTAATAATAAGCTTGAGCTAATAGGCCAAGCAGTTTGTAGTTCATATTAAACCTCAGAGTGGTTATTTGGGAACTGGTGGGCGGAAGAGAAACATCCAGTTACATCCTAGTGCTAATAAAAGATGGGGCTGGGTTTGTCAGTGAGACTTTACTCAATATTTCAAGGTCTCTCCATTCTTCCTACCAACCCACCCCATTCGGGTAAGCAGAAAGAGAGAGGCCTGTTGTAGAATATAAACTGGGCAGAGATGTGTTACATCTGTTTATGCTGCAGAGTATTCGTTTAACTGTGTAAAGGTGTTACTTTTGTTTATGCTGCAGTTGTTTAACGATGTAAGGATGTGTGTTGAATTATGTAAAGATGTTGCATCTTTTTCATCTTGCCTATTAAAGGCTCCTGATTGGTCTAAAAAAAACTGAATGGCCAATAGCTAGGCAGAGAAAGGATAGGCGAGGATGGTGGGCAGAGAGAATAAATAGGAGGAGAAATCTAGGCTCAAGGAAGAAGAAAGGAAGGAAGAAGAATGAGAGAAGAAACCATGTAGATAGCAGACAGACACAGAGAAACAGAAGAAAGAACGGTAGTCAGCCCTGAGACAAAAGGTAGATAAAGAGAAAAAGGTTAATTTAAAAGACCTAGCCAGAACTGTGCCTAAGCTAGGCTAAGCATTCAGAACTATAAGTCTCCATGTCATGATTTGGGAGCTGGTTGGTGGCCTAAAAGAAAAAGTCTGGTACAGAGGCCTCCTTGTGCCTATGGGTGAGTCTGCTTGGGTCTATGGTGGGACCTCACACGATTCAGAGCCAGGATCTGAACCTGAGTCTCAGCCTTGGGTTGTGACCTCCAGCATCCTTCAGACTCACTCTGATCACTCCCCCTCAGCATCTCCACCTAATGATGTCTGGACACCATGTCTCTTCCACACTGACTTCCTCTTGGATGCTGGGCAGTTTCCTGGTGTCTTGGTAGGTGCACTGATCTCTAGACTAAGTCAAGGGCTTTCAGTCCTCATTATCACAGACATTTCTTATACCCCAAAGCAGCATTTGGGGCAGTACTTTTCATATACCATTTTAATTAACCCTTTTGGTCTCTTAGGATGTGGTCACTGATTTCTTCCTTTCTTGCCTGTGAAGTTTAGTCTCAACTATAATGGCCAAAGCTCAGGACTCAGATCTTTCATGATCAGCTAGCACTCTCCAAGTACTTTGCCACATGGAGCTGAGTCAGTGAAACTTATCAGAAATGTTAGAAGCCTATATGAACACATAAAAAGAGGATCCTCAGGAAATGGCAGGTGACACCCACTAACATCCGCTGACTCTTGCTCTGCTTTCTTATCTACAAGGGCTTTGTGTTCAACTAAAATCTTCAACAACAAGAAAGAATGAAAATGATTGTTTCAGCGCTATTTGTCTTTTACAAAATGAAATTCTTTCTCAGTGCTTCTCTCTCGCACCACCCTGTAATGAGGGCGCAATTTCAGGGGAGTACATAAACTGAATCTATTTGCTGTGCCTAGAGGGGATGGTTATGAAAGACACATGACCCATTAGGAGGTACAATCACAGCCATCTCCAGGATTCTGCACCTCTCATGGGCAGAGAAGGAAAACAACACACTACTGATTTGTAAAGCGCAAACCTCCTTTGCAAAATGTATTAGATGGTGGGTTGGTGGCTCATCCTGGCTTTCTTAACATCCAGCAAAGCGAACAAAATTCTTGTTTAAAATGTAAGATTTATATAATTTCATGTTGGTTATGGGTCTTGAAAATGAAAACGCAAGAGAGTTTTACCTACTATTCTGTCAAAACTGGAGGAAAGCACCCTTATAATTTATTTTATTGCATAAATTTGAAAGGCAAGCCTTCGTGCCTGTTTTTCCAGGGAAAGTCAGTGAATGGAGCCTGTTTTCATGGCTGTTTCATGTCTCTGGCCCACTCAGGGTCAGTTCTAGGAGGGGAACAGCTCATAGTACCTATGGAGATGTATTTTCTTTCATTTTAACTCCTCTTATAATTTCTTTCTATCTTAAGCTTAATATCAATCTATTAATACATGTGTGTTGAGCACGAATACCTTTTCAGATTCTGAGGCCAGTCCTCTCTTCATAGTCAGAGTACTTGTGGGGACAGAACCAGGAAGAGAGAGAAATCCTCTAGGGCTTCGTCTCACTTGAGTATGGAGGTTATGCAGCTCCGCGACCAATTATCTATAAACTGGAGAAAGTAGGGAAGCTGGTAGCACGGCTCCATGCAGGTCTGAAGGCTCAGATCCAGGGAAGCTTATGGTGCAATTCTTTGACCAGGCAAAGGATCGAGAGCTGCTGGGTCCCAGAGTCTAAATTCTCAAGAGCCTGGAGTTCTGATGCCCAGGGAAGGGGATGCTGCTTCTAAAAAGAAAGCAAGAATGCATCTTTTCTTTGAATCTTTGGTTCATTTGGGCTCCAGCTAACTAATGGTACCACACACACTGACAGCCGGTCTTTCCACTTAGTTCCAGGCTCAAACTCTTCTCCAAAACACACGACAAAGCCAGGCATGATGCCTGCCAGCTGTCTGCATCTTCCTCAATCCAACTGCATTGACTACTGACCTTCACCACCACACATTCCCACGCTGACTACTGACCTTCACCACCACACATTCCCACACTGACTACTGACCTTCACCACCACACATTCCCACGCTGACTACTGACCTTCACCACACATTCCCACGCTGACTACTGACCTTCACCACCACACATTCCCACGCTGACTACTGACCTTCACCACCACACATTCCCACGCTGACTACTGACCTTCACCACCACACATTCCCATACTGACTACTGACCTTCACCACACATTCCCACGCTGACTACTGACCTTCACCACCACACATTCCCACGCTGACTACTGACCTTCACCACCACAAATGTCCCACCTTGAATTAAAATGGGAGAATGTTTTATTCTACATTGTTACAGGTGTTTTTTTTTTTATTAAGACTTGGGGGCATTCCATTTTCAATGACATGGAGCACTTTTTATACACAGAACAAGGAACTCAGAGTACTTCTTGAACATGGAACAAGGACCTCAGATGCTTATATGGGAAGAGGGTTCAAATGAGTGTGTGAGAGAACACTGGAAGGAAAAACTTAATTTTCGAGTTCATATAATCCACCAGTGAGAAGTTTTTATTGAAAAACATAGCAGATGGTAAATTCTCTTCTCAAAGCAATAGAGGGGAAGACAGCTTGAAGTCCAGGAGCCGGGGTCGGGCTGGGGTGGCACTGTGCCACGGCTGCAGCCGGGGTCGGGCTGGGGTGGCACTGTGCCACGGCTGCAGCCGGGGTCGGGCTGGGGTGGCACTGTGCCACGGCTGCAGCCCTCTACAGCCACCTCGTGTAGCCAGATCTGAGCTCATGCGCTCTGGTTCAGGCTCAAATCAATTGTGTAATTATCCGTACTAAAAAATACCATTGCTCTTCAAAATTTGAAGTTGAAGCTTACGTTACACAGATTAAATAGCACAGTCCTTAATGCTAAGTTTTTCCTACACACACGCCAGAAGAGGCATATTCTATATGAAGATTCAGTGCGTTCCAAAATCCAGGGGCTCCTTCTCCTATGTTTTAGCCATTGCATAATCCCTTCCTTACATCTGTGTGTTATTTTGTTATTGTTAGAGTTGTTTGTGTTTGTTTTTTAAGGCAGTCTCGTGTAGCCTGGTTGGCCTCAAATTCCATCCTACGTTAGCTAAGACTGTGAAGTTTTCATCTGTCTTCCTCCATCTCCTGAGCACTGGGATTACAAATGTGTGCCACTATGCCTAACCATATACCTGTGTTTTACGCTTGAAAATCACTGTACCAGAACATATCGAGAAGCCAGCAGAGGACTATGGTGTTTCTGCTTCTGCCATTTGGTGTGTGGATTTGCATAGAGCTCTTGTATTGTTTCAGGTTCACAGGCCATCATGAATTTGCAAACTTACTGAGAGTCTGTGACGTACATTTATCTCCCTGTTCCTGAGGTGCCTGAGCAGAGTTTGGGTGTGGTGATAGTGGCTGGAATGTTAACAAGCAGTAGCATCTTTGCTCCCTTGCCTGTTCCTAGATGATCATTCAGAAAGATAGAATAGCCTATAGATCAGCCAATCAAAAGCAAGTATTTATGCAGCACCACATGTGTTCTGGGTGCTGGGCTTCGCCATGAAAATAGAGCCCAATTCTTGTTCTTTAGGAAGTGTACTGTCTGTTGAGGAAACCAGTATCTACACAGGAATCACAAGGCAAGCAAACATGCTTTCTTGTGGCTTTGCTCTAATAAGTTCAACTAGCCAAACAGTTAGATGTACAGATAGTAAGGAAATTACCATTGCGCTTTAAAGGAAGCTTTCTGAGTGGATGTTACAGCTGAGTGCTCTACTCTGATGCTCTCTAACTGAAGAGCATGAGGGTGGCTAGCCTATGGGGCTGCCCACGTTTCTGCTGATAAGGAGGACACTCTGCTGATCGCTGTGACCTGTCTTCCTCCCCACATCAGTCACACTCAGTGAAGTTGCCGTCTGAGCCAAAAAGGTGGGTCAGAAAGCATGGGAAGGGAAGAACAGGAAGAAAACCAGAGGAGGGAGCTAAAAAGCAAACTCAGATACTATAATCCAATTATGTTTTTTTCTTTTCTTATTTTCTCTGTTGTCTATAGCTGTCAGGGAGTTTATCAGAAAGACTATTTGTTTTGCCATCTAAAGAAAGTGTTGATCTGAGTTTGATTGACTTCATGATGTCTTTCTTGTCCAGGGCTTTTGGATGACTTTATAATGGGCTCTGGATCCTCATCGTTTCATCGAGTTTAGAGCTCATGGAGACGCCAGCATCTGAGTGTCCCTAACAGAGACCACCACCATCTGAGTGTCCCTAACAGAGACCACCACCATCTGAGTGTCCCTAACAGAGACCACCAGCATCTGAGTGTCCCTAACAGAGACCACCACCATCTGAGTGTCCCTAACAGAGACCACCAGCATCTGAGTGTCCCTAACAGAGACCACCAGCATCTGAGTGTCCCTAACGGAGACCACCAGCATCT
>PVIU01017563.1:0-41494 GCA_004026605.1 Ondatra zibethicus
GTAACAGCTTACAGTTTCAGATGTTCACTGCATTATCATCATGGCAGAGAGCATGGTGACGTTGCTTCATATGCAAGCCACAGGAAGTAGACTACAGAACCACACTGAGCAAAGCTTGAGCAGATAAGACCTCAGAGCTTGCCCCCATAGTGACACACTTCCTCTAATAAGGCCATACCTACTCCAACAAAGCTATACCACCCAATAGTGCCACTCCCTTTTAAGGTCTTTTTCTTTCAAATCACCACATAAATAACACAAGAATGTGAAAATATTTGTGGTGGGTTTATTTGTAAAATACGAATAATTCAAATGTATACAACAGGTAGATGGATCAACAAATAGCCATCCAGCCTGGGCTATGGGAGATCAAGTCAAAAATCCAAAACAAACCCCCAACTAACCAAACGAAAACACAGAAAAATGTTTCGTATGATAAACAATTTTTAAAAAAGTATTCAGGTATTTTTTAACAATTACTGTCTTACTGAATTTTTGCTTAACTCTCATTCTTTATTGTACTATAAGTTCGCTTACACTATATCCATTTTGTTTATGGTCTAGGAAAGAAAAGTGTTTTGTAAGTATTTAGTGAGTAAATGAAAAGATAGCCACACAAGTGTCCATTACTGTCAGGAGCTGTTTCCCTGTTCATAGTTTATCATCAGCACAACCTGTGATCCATGTGGCTCCTGCCCATAGTCATCTGGTTGCCTATCTCCCTGGGCCACCGAGTCAGTACCTTTGGATTTTACACATTGGTTCAGAGATTTGTCCAGCTTTCTCTGTATAATAAAGGTTATGAAACAACAAACCTTGAAATTTGAAAAGTCCTGGTAACTTCATTTATCTTTTGATACATTGGAAAAAGTGATTTAAGTTATATAAAATGAAGAATAAAGCCTATAAAGGAGAGACTGGTGAGACTCCAGTCTCATGTTATCCAAGACTGGATAACCTCGCAAGCAAGAGGAGCTGGACTTGGGCAGTGGATCTTACTGGTAGCTCATTTTCCATATTTATAGATGGTCTGAGGACATTTGGATGACTAACTTTGTTTCAACATGAATAAATAATGTTGTTCTCAGATATAAAGTTGGTTATAGTTAAATTCTGTCATCAGTGTTACACAGTATCAATGAAATCAAATTCAACAGTCAGTGCAAGTATGTATAATGCTCAATTCTGCTATTTAAAGCTGCTGTGTATAAGCTTCCTCCAAAACTAAAACCTTACATCTTGGAGGAAAGTTTGTTGAGACATAAAATGTTAAACAGGTGGTAAACAACAAGGTGTTCTAGGGGAAGCTCACTAAAACCTAGGATGTTAGAAAGGGGATAAAGTTACCGGATGTTCTAAGGCAATGGTTCTCAACCTTTCTAATGCTGATGTTAGGTTCCATGAGGAGTCCCTCCAAAGATGGACACACATGTATGTAACTGGCAAGAGCATTGAATTCTAGAGAATAAAAAGAGGTCCAGCATGCTGGAGCTGCACGTCTGACACAAAGGGAAAATGGAGACCTTGAGAGAAGCTCGCAGGCTCCTTTTAGACACAGCTAAAGGAATTCTAAAGGGAGTGAAGCCATTGTATCTAGGATTGGCTTGTATTAGTGGCAATCAGACTAGTACATTTCTGATTGATTAGAGCTAGCCTGGGCTGGGTAAGGCTATAGCCTTTCCATCTTTGGGCAAGTCTATCCTTACTTGCCTTGAGATACTGTAGGGTCTGGCTTAGGTCTGGTACATGCAGTTTCCCTGGCAACCCCTTCTGTCAGTGCTGTGGTGATTGATTGTCCTTTGTTTGTGGCTTCCACAAAAACTGCCTGACTACTTTCAAGAGGTAGGAACTGAGGCCTAATTTTTAACTGAGCTATTAGGAACCTGTCATGGCATTGGCCTGGTCTTCTCACTGTGACATTTTAATATAGTTCCTCCATTAATATAGTGGTGATTCACAACCATAAGATTATTTTCATTGCTCCCTCATAAATGTAATTTTGCTACTGTTATGGATTATAATGTAAATATCTGTGTTTTCTGATGGTTTTATGTGACCTCTGTGAAAGGGTCATTTGGCCCGCAAAACGGTTATAACCCATATATTGAAAAACCTCAGTTCTAAGGGGAGATGAAACATTCTGTCTTGAAGGGAAGTTCATCAAGATAAGAAAGTAAACATCTCAATAGCTGAAGGAAGATCCTGAAACTGATCAGATTCATAGCATCCTTCCTCTCCAAGGATATTTAAATTGTAAGACCCGAGAGACATTTTTAGATAAGCTAGAAGAGGCTGAGACCAACTGAGCTGTGTAAAGAAACAGAGACCAGATGAACTGCATGCAATAAGCAAAGAGCAGATAAACTCTCTGGAAGAGTCTCAGAACAACTGAGATACCTGGAAAGAACACCATCAAACCTGTTAGGCCTCCTGAAGTCATTCAGTGAACTTTACAGTTCCAGCTGTTGTGAGCTGTCATCCATCCTGGAGTAATCTTGTAGTGATGCATCTATCTTTGAGTCATTTCTTCTCCAGTAAGCAACCCCTAAGCCATATTCCTGTTTGGAACCACAATAGAACTTATTGGTCCACCAAGTTGGACTTTGGTGGTTTCCGTACTTTGTTCTGTTATTGGTTTTCTGTCTGGAGTAGGTATGTATTTTTCCAAATTTACCTCAGAAAGAGTTTTTCACAACAAAGTCCTGGTGTCAAAACCAAGTTTCAAAGGATTGTTCACAGCACTGGTGTACTCAAAAGTAGAAATCTTTTAAGCCTTTCTCCCTAACCCGTTACCAAGTACATAAAAATCATTGAGTATGTTGTAGTTATCTATGGAAGGCAAGGTGGTTAGTTCTCCTTTTATGGAGAGGAGAAGTGTGTTAGAAAAAGGTTATTAATAAAGCTAACTTAGAGCTCTCTGATTCAACACTAATAGAATTAGTAAAATCACCAACAGGCTAGGAAAATCCCGTAAGAAACTCACAACTCAGGTGGTCATCTGACATTGTCCTTAGGGTGGACATAAAATATCAATGATTTTTATTCATTCTGTCCTGTTATTTTGAGAATCTCTAGGTCCCTGACCTAAATCTTTGAAGGTTCCCTTGTGTTCAGGCTTATCGACTCTTGCAAAGAAATGCCTGAGGGCCACCATCGAACCAACCACCAGTCGACCAGCATCAGCATTTCAAAGTCAGCTGAGGCTCAGCTGAGAGCACCATCTCTACTCAAAATAGAATGATACAGCTTGGGAAGAATGTTTCCAATGTCACTCTGAGTACATTAAAATATAGTCTTTCCAAAATAGTACTAAAAGGTCACATTTATTGAGATATGTAGGTCATGTCACAGAAAGTAGAAACCATCATCTATCCACTTTGTTTTATATTCTTTGGGGGGAAAGGTGCTTATAGAATTCAGAAACTAGGTTAAATTTATGATTAAAATATTCTGGAGTTGTAATCTATAAATAGTGTGACATTATCATTCTCTACTTTCTTTGCCCAGGCCTTTGCTAGTTCTTTTCTGTCTCTTCTTCTACTTGCACCTCCTCCTGTCCCAACTCTCCGTTCTTTTTTCTTCCTTCCTTCCTTCTTTTTTTATTTCTTTCTTTCTCCTCATCCATGTAGTCCAGGCTGGACTCAAACATGTGACTTATCCCACTTTGCTCTCCTGTGCACAAAGATTATAGACACAGTCCACCATGACAGGCCTGTTTATTTTTATTCAAGTTGAAAGTCAGATGATACAATTATAGAAATATAGCAAAAAGTAGTAACTCAAAGCTAAAAACAGAGTTCATGTTGATTTCTATTTGGACAACGTTTTTTTTCCTAAAGAAAAGAAAATGCCAAAAATATTTCATGAATCCTTGTAGTATATAGTTCCACTGGGGGAATTCATGATTGGCATCTCAACTCAAATTACAGAGATAATATTTTAATTGAAACATTCCCTCCTGGCTCATTGAGACATGGGAAATAAAATAAATTTACATCAGGAAGTAAACAGAACTTAGTTTCAGGAAACTCCTGATACTTACAAGATTCATAGAGCCCTCCCCCAGGTTATATGAGTAGAAACCATTGCTGAGGAAAGGGGACTTTCAGACTGGTGGAGCTGGCTGCAAGTCATGCAGCAAGTGGGATCTAGAGATGCTTTTGTGTATCACTCATGCCAGGGTAGGCTTTTTAGTGGTGTATGGTGGTGTATATGCCTTTGAGTTATTCATTCTTGTATAAGTAATCCATCAGTCATACTATGCAAGAAACTCTAACAAACTCACTGGTTCACTGGGTAGAATTGTTTCTTTGGTCTGTTGCTCCTGCCCTGTCTGAGATGAGTAGACATTTGGCTATATCTCCCTAGGAAAAGTCATACAACACAGACAAACATACATAATGTAAAAACATGTTAACTTGTCCCTTGTACAACCAGAGCTTTAGGAGCAGAGAAATCTTTTACTTTTCTCTTCCCCTTATAGGTCTGGGAAGTACATATGCTTGTCAGGCTAATTTCCCACTCTTACACAGACCTGAATTAGTGAAGCTTCAAGAGGGTCAGACGTGTAGATTGGAGATCCTCAAGAATAGACCATTCCAAAGGAGACAGAAGTCAGCTTCAGATGCAGCCCTGGCCTTAGGGTCCCCATCCATTAGGATAGAGCATGGTGGAATGACTTTGAAAATCTCTTGACATACATTTCCAGGAATATGGTAGTGCAGTTCCTAGAAAGGTCTGCCTGATTTTTCTCGGGAGGTTGTAAATTAAATAGACTGAAATAGATGTGGGAAATGGCCTGTATGCCCATATTTTGTTCAACAAGGATTCCATTGGTGTTTGGACATCCTAGAAGTTCTTCACCACTATGGCCATTGGAATGAGAATGTCCCCCAGTAGACTCAGATGTTTGAATTCTTGGTCCTCAGTTGGTGGCACGGTTTGGGTAGGTTTAGAAGGTACCGCCTTGCTGGAAGGAGAATGTCATTAGGGGTGGGCTTTGAGTTTTCAAAGCCATCACACCATTCCCAGTTCATTCCCTGCTTGTGGTAAGATGTGAGTTCTCAGCTTGCTGCTCCAGCTGTCATGCCTTCCTGCTGCCACAATTTCCCATCATGATGGTGGTAACTCTTACCCTCTGCAACCATAAGTCTGAGGTAGCCCTTCTATAAGGTGCCCTGGTCAGAGTAGTCTTTTTTTTAATTGTAGGTTACTGCATATTCTCTTTTAAATTGTTTTTATTTTCTCTGCTCCCTTCCTTTCCTCTCCTCTTCTACTCTACCCTCTCCCATGGTCCCATGCTCCCAATTTACTCAGGAGATCTTGTCTTTTCCTACTTCTCATGTGCATTAGATTCATGTATGTCTCTCTTAGGGTCTTCTTTGTTGTCTAAGTTCTCTGGGATTGTGAATTGTAGACTTTTTTTTTGCTTTATGTCTAAAAGGTACTTATGAGTGAGTACATATGTTATCTGTCTTTCTGGGTCTGAGTTACCTCAACTCAATATGATCTTTTCTAGCTCCATCCATTTGCCTGCAAACTTCAAGATGTCATTATTTTTTCTGCTGTGTAGTATTCCATTATGTAAATGTACCACATTTTCCTTATTCATTCTTCAGTTGAGGGGCATTTGGGTTGTTTCCAGGTTCTGGCTATGTCAACAAGGCTTCTATGAACACAGTTGAGCACATGTCCTTGTGGTACGATTGAGCATCCTTTGGGTATATACCCAAAAGTGGTATTGCTGGGTCTTGAGGAAGGTTGTTTTCTAATTTTCTGAGAAATTGCTCTACTGATTTTTAAAATGGCTGTACCAGTTTGCACTCCCACCAGCAATGGAGGAGTGTTCCCTTTACTCCACACCCTCTCCAGCAAAAGTTATCATCAGTGTTTTTGATCTTGGCCACTCTTACAGGTGTAAGATGGAATCTCAGAGTTGTTTTGGTTTGCATTTATTTTATGGCTAAGGATGTTGAGCATTTCCTTAAGTGTCTTTTAGCCATTTTAGATTCCTCTGTTGAGAGTTCTCTGTTTAGGTCTGTACCCCATTTTTTAAATTGGATTATTTGTTCTTTTGATGACCCATTTCTTGAGTTCTTTGTATGTTTTGTGGATCAGCCCTCTGTCTAATGTGCGGTTGTGCTGGCGGAGGTTCCCTATCAGGATTGGTGAAGATCTTTTCCCATTAGGTAGGCTGTCGTTTTGTCTTGTTGACCATGTCCATTGCTTTTTAGAAGCTTCTCAGTTTCAGGAGGTCCCATTTACTAATTGTTTCTCTCAGTGACTATGCTACTGGGGTTATATTTAGGAAGTGGTCTCCTGTGCCAATGTGTTCAAGTGTACTTCCCACTTTCTCTTCTATGAGGTTCAGTCCAGTTGATTTTATGTTGAGGTCTTTGATCCATTTGGACTTGAATTTTGTGCATGGCGATAGATATAGATCTATTTTCATTCTTCTACATGTTGATATCCAGTTATGCCAGCATCATTTGTTGAATATGCCTTTTTTCCATTGTATAGTTTTTATTTCTTTGTCAAAAATCGGGTGTTCGTAGATGTGTGAATTGATATCCAGATCTTCAATTTGGTTCCATTGTGATCCTCCTGTCTGTTTTTTTGCCAATCCTATGCTGTTTTCAGTACTGTAGCTCTGTAGCAGAGTTTGAAGACAGGGATTGTGATGCCTTCAGAAGTTCCTTTATTGTACAGATTTTTTTTTGCTATCCTGAGCTTTTGCTTTTCCATATGAAGTTAAGTATTGTTCTTTTGGGTCATTGTATTCTCTCACAGCAATAGCAAAGTAACTAAAGAATCCTGGGATGGCCCATTGTGCTGCAGCGTGAACTTGAGTCACCCTCCTCTTACCTTAGGAACTGAGAAAAACAGGAATAGGGATGTACAAACAGACTCCACCTTGAAGGAAGTTGTTGGAAATTTTGTATCTAATTATGGAGGAGAACCAGGGGACTGAAGTTTAGGAGGAAGAGCTGTGTTCCTGCCCACCTGTGAACACTGTGATAGCACAGAAACCTGTGTTCTCTGTGCAGTATCCTGCTCAGGAATGCAGATTGTCACTGCACTTGCAGGTATTGACTACTGTGGCAAAAATACAAAGACTTGGGCATCAAGTAAACATTCTGAAGTCAATGAAAAGATGATATTTTGACCCTTGAATTCATTTAATACAAGAAAAACACAAAAGAAAACTCTCCATCTGTATGAAAGAACAGACAAACACTGAGGGAACTCACAACCACGTGGAGATGGGCCTCCTCTCACAGGTCCTGAGGTAAAATTCATGTCACATTTTTGGCCAGTGCAGCTTCTCTGTTTACACTGTGTTGCTCATCCCTGTGAGTGACTTAGGGAGTCTGCCTGAAGTGAGGGTAGAGCAGAGGTTGTGTCACTTCCAGCCCACAAACCCATGCTTGAGTGCTTCATTTCCACAGCTTCACACACTGGGCCTCCTTCCAAACAGAAGTGCTGCACAATCTGGTATCTGAGTGCAGGGTGACTGCCTCTATGGCTGGGCAGGAAGGTTCCATGCAGTAAACCGACCCCTTTAGGCCTGATTCTGCTCCAGATGCCAGGCTTAAGGCAGAAGCCTTTACTTGCCCTGGAATAGGAATTTATTATATGCCTTTATTATATAAATAGAAATATATATAGGACTATATTATAAGTAGAAATGATGTATCAATAAACCTCTTACAATGCAGAAATGAAGTTTCTTCATTGTTAAGCAAAACCTAATCACAGATATCATGTAAATACCTACTATAATCTAGGCACTGTCAAGTACTTTACAAGTAGGACAATGCTTGATTCAAATACTTCTGTTTTTATTGCACTCTTGTTTTAGCTGAGAAAAGTATGGCTCAGCATGAATAAATAATCTGTCTAAATAAAATAGCAAGAAAAGGGATTAATTGGATAAACCCAGCTTTCTTACAGGCCTACTGTTTTTGCATTGTGAACAAAATCTTGTTGATTTGTTTTTATCATAAAAACCAAAATTGCGAAGAGTTTAGCAGCTGTGAACAATCTATGAATGGACGCTCGTGCAGTGCTCTAGAATGTAATGTCATGTGACACATGGTAGCTGGATTATTAACAATGCTATTCAAATGTTCTTATTCATAGTTTCGTTTCTGCTTTATGATTTAAAGAACTTCATTTCTTCGGTGAGAGTTTTCTCAAGATGAATCCAATTTCTAATTCTTACATTAAAAAAGATTTTATTCATTCGTTTTAAGGAGTTAATTAAACACTATGGCTGGAGAAATGGCTTAGCGGTTTAAAGCACTTACTGCTCTCATAGCACACATGAACTCGGTTCACAAACCTGCAATTTCAGTTCCAGGTGATCCAGCACCTTCTTCTGATTCCATGGTACACGCAAACGCATGCAGACATACACACCAACACATATAGATAATAAATAAATCTTTAAAGACTGCACTATATGAACTTAATATGAATTTGCAATTTTCACATACATCATTGAGTGTTTTAATTACCAAATAGTGGATGCGTCCCTCAGAGCAATTACCAAAGTGATATTAAGCTTCAGCTCTGGACAAAATCTGGGAGCTCTCTAAGTTATTGCTTAATACATTTGTAAGATGAGACACTCTCTTAAACTTTCAGGAATCAGGAACAGTAGAGAAAGACAGTAACTATACACATGAATTATTAAGGTGTAATATTATCCTGTGTGCCCTGTTCAGTGGCTGAGGATGTCAAGCTCGTATGTCAGCTGTGTGCAAATTGTACACATCAAGTGTACAAGACCAGACCATTTATGAACAAAAAGAAGAATTATCTTATGAAATTCAATTTCCACACGACATGTTTAACTAGTGTCTTTTCATGAAGCTGTAATCTCTTTCTATAGGTGGTGAATAGAAAGGTCCATGGTACATTTAACCTTTAGTTTTTCAGTCATTGTTTATACTTTATGATAGATGCTTGATAGAAGAAGTCTTCTTCCTGTGCCTTCCTATTAGTAAAAGCAAAATCAGGAACAGAGAGAAGGAAAAACCAGGTGTTATGGTAAAAATAAAATGGCGCCATTCTCTGAGTGACTGCAGTGGGCAGCGGGCAATGAGGAGCTGCAGTGGTAAAATGTTGCAGTTCCCAGAGTGGAATTGGGACAACAGATTCTCAAGACTGCTTCCTGCTTAATTGTGGCTGTTCAGGGAAAAAAAAATTAGGAGCAGGGAATTGAGAGAGGTGTATCTGATCTGTTTAAGGTGGATCCTTCAATTTGGCTCCCTGAATTGGTCTGTCCTATCCCTTTAAGAGACAAACCCCGCCCACCCCCCACTCCCCATTCCCTGAGGTTCCCTGAGGCAAGCAGATCTTCCTTCTGCTTCTAGCCTGAGCCCCTTCCTTTCCCAAAGAGGCAGCATCTGCCTCTCTCCCTTCTCCACACTTCTCCCCTTCCCCCATTCTCTGTTTCTCTTTCTCTCTCTCTGCCTCTCTCTCTGCTTTTCTCCCTTCTCCCCTTTTCCCTCTATAACCCACTAAATAAATACCCACTTTCTCTGCATGCCTAATAAGTCTCTGTCTCTTACCCATTGCATGGCTCCCTGCCTAGGACTGGCTGCCTTCGTGGCCCACTGTGGTCCTGGGACCCGCTGACCCTCGTGTCCTGCTGCTGTGCCCCTAGGGAACCATATCATTCTATTTTTTTTGCCATAACATTCGTGCTTGTGACTTGGCCAGGCTCTACGTTCCCTCTGGCCCGCAGGCAGGCCGGCTGTTGACGCATGGAACAATGGGCTCAGTAACTAGGTTTCTTTGCAACGGCTTTGCATTCTATCTGCCTGAATGTCGGCTTCTACACACACCAGCAGCTTTGGTGGTGAGTTTTCCCTTTCCAGCACCCAACCACAGCCTTCACAGCTGACATTCATCTCTGGTTACTTCTCATAGCTAAAAACGTGACCAGACTAACCAGGTTAGTCCTCCTGCACTAGCACTACATACATTGTGTGGTGCTTTCGATCCTTTGGATTTCGAGCCCAGGATCCTTTGGATTTTTCTTTTTCTTTTTCTTTTCTTTTCTTTTGGGCCACTCATAAGTGGTCCCCACAATGAGAGACCACTCAGAGCAGTCTCTTGCCTCCAGTTTCTGAGTCGCCCAGACTGGAGATAGTCAGGCTTTAACACCCCTCCTATAGAGAGAGGACACTCTTCTACAAACCCTGTGGTGTTTGTTCACTGTTTTTGTAGGTTTTTGCATTTCAGCTATGGTATAA
Source organism: Ondatra zibethicus (assembly GCA_004026605.1). Taxonomy (NCBI): domain Eukaryota; kingdom Metazoa; phylum Chordata; class Mammalia; order Rodentia; family Cricetidae; genus Ondatra; species Ondatra zibethicus. The sequence continues at coordinate 10,266 of PVIU01017563.1, forward strand.
ACCCTCAAACTATCAGCCACCAGCCTGTAAATGCTCTGCCAGTGTCCCGCCAGCTCTGCTTTTCCTCAGACTGTCCTGCCACCACTACCGCTGCTCCCATGGCAACCAAAAAAATTCATTGGATCTGCAAGGCAGCTGTTTTCAGTTCCAGCCTTTGCTCCTTACCATGACTTGTGGTATGGTGGCTTAGCAACAGGGCAGATCATGCCTTTACGTCTCTTTGTTATTATGTTTAAAACTCCTGCAGCTCAAAAAACGTGGCTTCCCCATACAACATGTGACTGCCATTATCTTGACTGAGGTCAGGTGACCTTACCACCATCTTAACTGAGGTCAAGTGACTTTCCCACCATCTTAACTGAGAGCAAGGTCAGGTGATCAAGTTCCGCCATCTTTACTGAAGTATTCCCTGCCTGGTCCCCTTGTGCTGACTGTTTTACATATGTGTTTTGAGCAGTGGCATGCCTTTGGTAGGGCCCACCAAGAGCATCCATTTTGCCCAATTCCTGTTCACTGTGTGTACACATACAAGTAACTTAAATATACCTATGTTTACTGTTAAATGTTATAATTGTCTGTTCATTGCATCTCATTTCAGACTACAAAGAAATAAGTCTCATGTTTTAAATTAGCATGTACTTTAAGTCACCTAATCCAACCCTGCTTTCCCTGTTGAGAGCCAGTACGTCAAGTTCAGACCCCAGCTCTCCAGGCAGATTCTGTACTATAATTGTAACTCATCTATACCCAGTAAACAGCCCTCAACTGCTCAGAGACTGGGGAATATGCCATTTAACTATTTAATTATTAAAAATTTTCATAACAAAAAGAGACAGGTTAACTCCTAGCAGCAGCACTCTATTTCCTCCAAAGAAGACAGAAGACAAATGGGCACAGAACAAGATCCATCCGCAATTTGTTTCAACTGCCAAGCACTGACCACTGGGCAAAACTGCCTTTCATCATAACTGAAGATCTCCAGACAGTGGACAGAATCACCAGAATCAACAGCCTATCTGCTCAGGTCAAGATAGGCTTGTCTTCCTACAGATTTATTATCCCACAGGATCTTCTGAACTCTGGCAGGCCCTGTGCTAAACAGCAAAAGAAAAATACGACCCTTAGCGACCATGGAGGACCCTGAGGAATAGTTCTGTTTTAATCAGTAACTCAAGTAAAATTTTATCTTTATCAAAGATCTCTGATGCAGTTTGACAGCTGAGAGGTTTTGTCAATTTTTAAAGGCCAACCCACCAAACAAATTTTAGTAAAACACAAAGATAAGTTATTAAGGTGTGTACCTGCAAGTTATAAAGGTGTGAGGACAAATACAAGTTAATCAAATTTCTCTCTTATGCCACCTTCCATAGTCTTAAAAATACTTTTCATTGTGCAAAAACATTTGTCACAGTCATTCTGACCTAAATATGCTACTGTTTATACAATGCACATGTCTAAAACTTATGTTTTCACAAACTGAAAAAATTCTTGTGAGTTCCAGGGAGCCAAATTGAAGGATCCACCTTAAACAGGTCAGATATACCCCTCTCAATTCCCTGATCCTAAATTTTTTCCCCTAAACTTAAATTTTTCCTCTGTTCTGCCAATACCTTAAATAGGTGTAAGAGACACAGACATTTCCATACCACAAACACCAGGCAGGAGCAAGGAGCCCAGCGATGCTAGGATGTGATCAGCACCCAGCTTTCTCAAGGCCCCCCCAAGATGACACTCACAAACCGGAAGCAACCTTGAGACTCTGCCGTCCCAATTCCTTTAATCTGTTGTGCCTAACCTCCTGCCTTTTTATTATAAAAAAGAGATGGGAATGTAATGGTCTGTCCTGTCCCTTTAAGAGACAAGCCCGCTCACTCCCTCCATCCGCCAAAGTAAGCAGATCTTCCTTCTGATCCCAGCTTGAGCCCCTTCTTTTCCATCTCTCTCCCAAAGAGGCAGCTTCTGTCTCTCTCCCTTCTCTGCACTTCTCCCTGTCACTCTCTCTGTTTCTCTCTCTGTCTCGCTCTCTCTCTCCCCCTCTCTCTCTTCTCCCCTTCCCCTCTTTCTCTTTCCTTTCCATAATCCACTAAATAAATACCCACTTTCTTTGCATGGCATGCCTAATAGATCTCTGTCTCTCATCTGCTGTGTGGCTCCCTGCCTGGGACTGGCTGCCTTTGTGGCCCGCCGTTGTCTTGGGACCTGCTGGCCCTCATGGCCTGCCACTCTGCCTCTTGGGGAACTGCAGCATTTTACTTTTACCATAACACCAGGGACAAAGTATCTCAGAGCAGTTGGAGGACTCAGTCAAACAGCAATGTTTCTAGCCAACTGGAGTATATGCATGGAATTTCTGAAATAGACGGAAGACATGTAGTAGAAAGTCCTTTGGATTTAAACCATTCTCTGTGATATCTTTATTTCACATCACTGTTCCAGATTTTTTTAAACACATGTACATGCAATAGAGATAAACTAATGATTGGTTTTACAAAAGTGTATTCCTATGGAATGAAAAATAAACATGGAGCTTCTTGGCATGAGTAAAAGCTAACCAAAAGCCCCCTGCTGCTTCACTGGCAATCTACTCCTCAGTCAGTTTTGGTCATTATTTTTTCTTTTGTAGGTCCTAAAACTTTTCTTTTAAACCTAAGGTCACACTTAGACTCTTTGGGTGTTTGAGGATATTACATGCTGTTTAAAAGTATTTTACTTTAAGACCAAACTTCCTGTGTAGAGAGGTTAAGTGGGGTGAGGGAGTTGCACTGTCTTTGTCTGCGGGTCTGTGCTATGATAAACACGGGAATCGTTTTCCCACTAGAATGAAATAACCCAAACTTCAAGTCCTCAAAGTCTTGTGTGTGTTTATTTATTGGCAAGCTCATTGTGAAATACAGGATTGGACTAACGCCATCCTATATCAAGGCCAATTTTTTACAGTAACACAATATCACTAGGGCTGGATTTTACAAAGATAACAATGTCAGCTTGACTTGTGTTCAAAACACAACAGATTAGTCATCAGACAATGAAACCCTGCCTGGGTTAAACAGAATGTTCCCAGGAGACCAGAATTCTCTTCTATCTGGCTATATCCTTTTAGTTTTCTGTTTCTGTGTCATTTCTCTGCTTAAAAATCACTGCTTCTCAATGAAGGCTTCAAACCACCCACCTGCCACAGAAATATCTGGAATGTGACACCAACCCACTTATTATCTTAGGTTCAAGTCCTGTGTCAGGTCAGATTTTCCAGGAATGGCAGCTGTATGATTTCTTGTCCCCATAGACCTTGATTTGTCCTTATTGCATAGCAGCACTCTTCTGCGTATGACTAGACCTTTGTAATTGCCTTGGCCTCTAGAGTTTGTCAGAGATGATGTGGGGCATGGTAGATTAAATTATAAAACTACAACGTACCCCGTGCACTCTTGAACAGCTCTAGCCATCATATGAGAAGTTCATGAGTCCAAGTAGAGAGCGTTCAGAGAGACACTGTCTGGATGCAGTAGAGACCAGGTAAATAACAAGTTTTTCCCCTGACGTAGAGTTGTGAAGCCTCCAGATGATTCCATGCTGAACTATGGGGTCTCCTCTGGTATCCAAGTCTTCTTACTAGAAGTCCAAACAACTTCTGCACATTGGCCCTGTGTGATTTCACCCAGCATGTAATCTTTCTGATTCATGGGAGGGTTTTGTGCCATTTGCTTTGATAAGGTTTGTTGTGAAGCCGTAACTGAGCCGAGCAGTGCAAAACCACAGGTCAAATTAGTGCACTGGAAGGAGAGAACACAAATATATCTCATCCTAAAGGACTGAAACAAGATCCTGTGTAAAGGCAGGGGAATTAACTCCATTTGGGTGGACATCAGTCATCCATCTCACTGACATCTCATGGTTCTCCATTTCTTCACAAGTCTGACTTCATTTTCTGTGTTAGTGGCTGCATCTCTGCTTTCCAGTGTATGTGATGAGAGGTAGCCCCCAACCCTGCTGTGAGATGGTCGATTCTCTGATAATGGGTTCTTACCCTGCCCTCCTTCCAAGAATGGAGTGGGAAGACAGCAAAGGAGGGAAACGGGAAACTTAATCTGGCAAGAAGAACCAGTTCGAAAGTGAAAGTAAATCTTTGAATAGGAAAGTAGAAACTCTGAGCCTCTGGAGGCAGCAGCAGTCAGCTAAGGAAGGCTGTGGGTTACAGCTATGTGCTCTGTACACTAAGCAGCCTTTGGTGCCAGCTGAGAGACTGTTGGCAAGTACCAGAGATCAAAAGCTCTCTGAGGATTTTAGGGTGACAATCAAATGTAACCCCTTACAAAGAAAGCCGGCAGAATTAAAATCACTGGTAGAAATTACCACTATTTGGAAATTTTTAGATTGCTAATTCTCATTGGTCTCCAGGTCTAACACATCCTTACAATAGAACAAGGGTGCACTAAACATGGAACGGCTGGTTCTTAAAGGGGTCACCCAAAGCCATCTGTCTACCCAGATGCCATCCTTCATTGAATTCCTGGCTCCAGGTAGTATAGAGTGAAGCACTGAGAACAGGCCATGTTCCTGAGGGTTTGAACTTATTGGAAAGCTCCAGAAAACTCTCTTCTGGGGGTGCCAGTATGGGGCTATTAGGAAGTTCCATATCAGGGGTTCTTTCTATTCTTATCATAAACAGAGACTGGCTATTCTAGTCTTTATTGTGCTATTATAAAACATGATTACCAAAAGCAACTTAAAGGATGAAAGTTTTTATTTCATGTATACTCCTAAGTTATAGTTCATCACTGAGGGGAGTCAGGGTAGGAACTTGAAGTGGAAACCATGAAAGAAACACTTCTTGCTTGGTCACAGCAAGCAAAACTCCTTTGTTTGTTTGTTTGTTTGTTTTTCAAGGCAGGGTTTCTCTGTAACTTTGGATCCTGTCCTGGATCCAGCTCTTGTAGACTAGGCTGGCCTCGAACTCACAGAGATCCACCTTCCGCTGCCTCCCGAGTGCTGGGATTAAAGGCGTGCACCACCACTGCCTGGCAACTTTGCTAACTTTCTTATACAATCCAGGACTAACCGCCCAGATAGTGGTGCTGGCCACAGTGGTGTGAGCCTTGCTACATAATCAACAATCAAGATATCCCTCCTCAGACATGTCCACGGGCCAATCTGATATATACCATCCCTCAACTGAGACTCCCTTCTCAAGTGGTTTCAGGCTGTGCCAAGTTGACAGTTAACACTAACTAGAATAGTGGCATAGCATTGAGCTTAACATATTTTATTTTCTTTGAACAAGGTATTCTATCAAGACCTCTTAGTAACTTCAGCTAACAGGCCATACATTGTCTTTAAAATGTGTTACAATTCCTTGAAAAGGAAAAACAAACAAAGGGAGACAAGTATAGTCAATATTCACTAGAAGTGTGTTCTTGATACATAGTGTTATCATGGCAGAGTGTATTGGGCCAGTAATAGGAAAGATAAGTCTATAGTAGAGGAGATTTCTGGAAAAGGATATAAAATAAATAAAGATGTGAAATGGAGCCCCATAACTTACCATGCTGGTGCTGCTTCCCCATAAAACTATAGTGGGCCAAGCTGCTAAACTAGTAGCCAATTATTGCATTGGAAAATCAATACAGTACATAAGGATTAGAGTTCAGATTTTTTGACACTCTTCTCATATCTAATAACTTCTCCCTATGCTTCTGCATGGACTACGTGCAACTAGGAGGTCTTTTTGCCCAATGCTGATGAAGTTAAGCAAAGACTTCCAAGTTTTGTATCTGTCTAGCTAGAACTTTGTTCATGTTCATTTTCAAAAATGCATCTGGGGGTTAATCAAATAGTCAATAATGAATGAGAATGAAGAGAGGATAAAGCCAGTGTGAAAGATTTGTGAAAAGAAGCTGTGTCTACAAAAACAAACTGATTAAAACTTCAGAGGTGTAGAGGTGATGAAAGAGCCACGTATTTAATACAACCATATACTTGCTAGGCCACAGGAACTTCAGTACCACACTTTCTATTCAAGTTCATCTCCATTTTGTGTTCTATTTTTGTTTCCTTTTCATCCTTTCTGGTCTCCTAACTTTCCTTTTTCTAGATCACTCTTAGATGTAACCATTATGAGTGGATGCAGCAATTCAGTAATGAAAAGTTCTGGCTTGAAAGCCAGCAAGTCACCATGTTTCTCTGTCCATAGATATTCCCCTAGTTCATGTATGAATAAGTACATGACAGAGTGATAGGATTCAAACGATTTTGTTTGCATCAATCATATTGTGAGTCTGCTAGACTCCGTCTGCTGTGCTTGCCTGCTATCTTTTTCTTATCATCTCTCCACAATGTCTGCAAGTAAATGGCTATCTGCAGCATAGTTGAAGAACCGTGAGTCTTGGTTCTCTCTTTTGTTCTCATAGGCTAACCCTACTGTTAATTCCACTTTGGGCAGGCTTACCCTCAGAAATCCTCTGAGCTTTCTGATGAAAGGTGTTCTATAATTTTAGGACACAGTCGGTACTTAAATTCTTTGAGACGGTGCTCCTATATTTCTGTGTATTATCAAGTGTCGAACTAGTCTGTTTCAGGGGTTGAAAAGAAGTCCTTTTAAAATTAAATATCGGTCACTGTGAATATGCAGTAAGTAAGTAAGTTGATGATCATCCTAGGGAGGGTGGGGCAGATGCCATCGAGGGGAGGCTGGGCATGCTGCAGAGAGGTCTCACCAACTTGACACTGAACTTGAATGAAGCACAAGCAAGAGCTACGAAAGCATTCTTGAGAAAATTCCTACCATTCACATCAAATCGGCAGCAGAGGTGAAGATGACTCTTAGGTAGGCTTACAGGAAGTAAAACTTGTCACAGAAGCTATTCTGCTATGTTTCCAGCTGTTGCCAGTAGTGCCATGTGTGGAAGAAAGTCATTGGAGGCAATTTTGTGATTCAGCCCTTGCCTAGAGATAATCATAGCTCACTTGTGGGGAATCTGGGTTATGATGTAATTGTGATCAGTGCCCAGACTGAGCCTCAGGGACTCAGCAGAGACCCTGACAATTCAGATTAGCCTACTTCCACATGTAGCGACTATTCCTTCCATCCCAATGGTCAGAGTATTTGTCATTGAGAATATTTCATACATTCTTTAAAAAGGCACGTTTAAAGCCTAAACAGTGATCTGCTCTTCATTTATCCTGCAAGGCTTTCAAATGGAGTGTTCTGTTTTATCTACAAGTGAGCTGAGGCACCTGGGGATAGCTGAAGACAGAAGTCAAGGACTTTGGTGCTGTCTGCAGAAAGGAGGCTTTCAGGCAGAGAAGCATTAGCATAAAGGTATCTTTTGCTACTTCAAACCCATAGCGTTTTCTTAAATGTTGACCTTGACACAAGAAAAGATGGAATTAAAGATGGAAGTAGGCAGGTGACCAGAGTAAACCTTTTTGAGGTATCTCTTAACTCCGAGATTTTACTTTAAAAGGGGGGAAGGTAACTAGTAATTTTGACATTAAGACTGTTTCTCAGGTACAGAGCATTTGAAAACCACAGCTGACTGCAGCAATTCTGAGCTCAGGGCAGGAGCAGAAGCCCACAGCGACTCTGCAATTCTCCAGCATGACAAATATGGAATGTACTCACTTACCCCATGGAAGGTGAGATTGAAGAAGGTGTGCTTATCATCTCATTGACTCCAGTTTCCCCCTAAAACACGCTCAGGACACTTATTATTAGCTGAAAGATACTACAAAAAAAATGGAGCTGAGATGCTGTAAGGCATTTACTTAATTGTTCAAAGCAAGTGCCAGAAGATACTTTGAATTGTAGATTACCAATGAATGTGTGTTTTTATGCAAAGCCTAAATAATGGCTAAGAAATTATGGAGAAATGACCACTTGTATTTATTAATTTGCTGTTCGAAAATTTTGCACATACATGTGTTTTGATCAAGTCCATCCTTTCCTTCATTACCTCCCCTTCAACTCCCCAACCCCCACCACCATTCCCTCCCAATTTCATGTGCTCATTTTTTTAAAAAGTAAACCCACTGATTCCATTTAATGCTGCCAATATTGCATAGGTCTCGGGTCATCCGTTAGATCATGGGTAACCTCCTGGGGGTTGCATCCTTGAAGAAAGCTGAGTCTTCCTTCCTAGTAGTCATAGCTGCCAATAGCTCCTGAGATAGTGCTAACATTTCATGATTACCACTGTCCTTCATGCTGGGAATTTGCTTGACTTGATCTTGTGCAGGTCTTGTGCTTGGCGCTGTATTCACAGTGAATTCATCTATTGAATTTTCCCATTGTGTCCTGAAAATACTGCTTCACTGTAATCATCCATTGCCTCTGGCTTTTACAGTCTTCCAGCCCTCTCCTCCTTCTCAGTCTTTAAACCTTGAGAAGAGGGTGTATAGATATCTCATTTTGGACTGAATAGTCCACAATCTTTTATTTTCTTCACCTTGACCAGTTGTGGGTCTCTGTGTTGGTCACCATGTACTCCAAAAAGAAACTTCTTTGATGAAGTTTGGAAGATAATCCAATGGTTAGTAGGTTATCAGAATAAGTTACTAGGAATTGGATTAATACTATATCCATTTAGCAAATTCTTCCCTTGGTGTTACGACCTAGGGTTCTTTGACTCATTTATGGTATAGGCAAGAGTTCTGACCTGTAGAGCAACCTTTAAACCCTAACAGAAAATGTTTGGTTATCTCCCCTAATATTTATGTCACTATTGTAGCAGTGTGCGAATCTTGCCAGGTCTATTGCTGTTTGTGGCTTTCAGGATTCCTAGCTGGGTAAAACTGTTGATTACATGTGCAGTACCTTCTAGCTTTATGAAAGGCGGGCAACAGGAATGAAGCTTCCAGGTCAGCAGCAAACTTGTTGTCTCTGTGTTCTATGGTGCAAATACATGGTGTCTTTAGCAACAGAATCTTATCCTCAGGTTCTGGAGTGTAACCAAAAGGAACGGCAGTAGACTTCAGTGTTGGGGTGGATCTATGACACCATGCTGACAAATTTTCTCCAAAGAGGTAATCCATACCTGGCATTGCACATTTATTGCCTAGGTGTCTAGGGGAAGCACTGTCCTTCTGTTATAGGGCAACTCCATTTAAAAGCTATATATATGCATGCATTTTAGAAAGAGATACTTGTTCATTCATGTTTATTGCTACACTATTCTTAATAGGATAATGAAAATGTAGTAATTCAAATAATAAAATATTATTTAGGTGTTAAGAAAATTGAAAATGTTTATATATTTTGGGTATCAACCCTCTGTCAGATTAGGGTTGGTGAAGATCTTTTCCCATTCAGTAGGCTGTCATTTTGTCTTATTTACCATGTCCTTTGCCTGGCAGAAGCTTTTCGGGTTCAGGACGTCCCATATATTGATAGTTGCTCACAGTGTCTGTGCTATTGGTGTTATATTTAGGAAGCGGTCTCCTGTGCCAATGTGCTCAAGGAAACTTCCCACTTTCTCTTCTATCTGGTTCAATATAACTGGGTTTATGTAGAGGTTCTTGATCCACTTGGACTTGGGTTTTATGCATGGCAATAGATATGAAACTATTTGCAGTCTTCTACATTTTGATATCCAGTTATGCAAGCAACATTTTTTAAAGATGTTTCCCGTTTTCCATTGTACCATTTTGGCTTCTTTGTCAAAAATCAGGTGTTCATAGGTGTGTGGATTAATGTCAGGCCTTTGGTTTAATTCCATTGGTCTACATGTCTGTTTTTATGCCTGTACCAAACTTTTTATTACTACAGCTCTATCTGAGGGGCCCCTCGCAGTAGGACCAGGATCTATCCCTGGTGCATGATCTGACTTGCTGGAGTCCATTCCCTATGGTGGGATGCCATGCTCAGCCTTAATGCAGGGGGAGGGGCTTGATCATGCAGTAACTTTATATGCCAGACTTTGATGACTCCCCATAGAAGCCCTTACCCATTTGGAGGAGGGTATGGAGGGTTGGTTGAGGAGGGCAGGCAAAGGGTGGTGGGAGGAAGGGTGGGAGGGAGAACTGTGGTTGGAATGTAAAATAAAGAAAAAAGCAAATTGAAATTGCTATGGATAGACCTGGAAAATATTTTACTGAGAGAGGTCACCCAGATTCAGAGAGACAACTGTTACATGTTTTCTTTTTTATGGGCATGCTGGCTTTGAACCATTAGATCTGTATGTGTTTAAGCTGGAATACCCATAGACAGCAGGAAATGAGTAAAAGGCTATACTGGGAGTGGAGGTGGAAAGGGTTGGATGTGGTGGTGGATTGGTGGAGGGCCTCAAGGGAGGGGAGGTAGAACCAGAGGAGGTATGAAGAGGAATGCTGAACAATGGAGCAGAAAGGACCAGTTAGGGTGGGGGATGGGAGGGCAAGGTAGAGGAATGAGTATGGCGAGGGATATCTAACACTAAATAACTTTGAAAACACAATGTAGATGCAATATTTATAAATGGATGGGGAACATTTTCAGCTGCCAGGTTGTTTAAATTCTCCATTGGTGCTTCAGAGTGCCAGACTACCAAGCAGCTCCCCAGTCAGACGGCCCTGAGCTGTGGCACATAGCACTAGAGAGAAATAGGCTATGATTAGACTAGACTTTCATGTGAGAATGTTAGCCAAGTCTGTGATTTCTTTATTCGTAGGGCCTGGGGACCTTATTTTCTCACTTACTGGAACCTTATTTTTTTATCACCTGGATTTAATAAAAAGCAGATGGTGGAAATGTCGGTGAACTAAAAGAATGTAGGGTAAATTCTTCAGAAGAGATGGATGCACACTGATTTTCTTCCTTCCTCAAGTGATCCTGGGTGTCAGGCACATTTCAGGCTCACAGAGAGTTGAATACACCCTGGAACACGTGGGATGCAGAAACACCCAGGGACATGGCAGACTTTGGAAACAGGATAGATTAACAATAGCGTGTGCAAGTCCCAAGAAGGTCTTTGGTGAGGATGCTTGACAAGGAGGAAACACTGGGGCAGCCCACACGCAGAGCTTTACTGTGAAAGCAGTCATGTGCAAATGTCGATCATGCTATCTGTTTACGCTCTAGCCTTTTTGTTGGAATGTATGAGTATGTGTCACAGTGGTTGAGGACACAGAACTGGCTGCCTCTATCTGGACCTTGCCTTGCCACTGATACAATGAAGTATGCCAAGAAATCACTCTATCACCTTGAGTTTCCTCATCTGAGGAAAATAGTAATACTTCAGCAATAGTGTTGGGAACAGGCAAAAAGCACCTTGTCCTAAGAACTGCAATTTTGACCTCAGACTCCATTTTACCTGTGGGGTAAAACAATGTTCAAATTCTCAATCCCTAGGGAGCTGGGAACTTTCCTTTAGCTGACCAGCCTCCTCTTTAAGCAATAGAAACATTCTGCTACGCATCTTTAGTTCTCTAGAACATTATGACTGCTTCTAACAACAAAGAGAACAAACGAATCTGATTGGTTGACTGAAAAGTTTCCATTCTGTGTTGGTTGACAATGATGGAGCGCATAGGGAAAGGCCCTAATCTTTGGGTCCTGATTGGTGGAACATTGCAACTGACTTGTCACAGATGTTTGGGGTTTTTGTGCTTGTAAACCCTGCTTCAGCCCCTGCTTGGGGTGGCCAGGAGAAGCAAGGCTCCCGAGTCCTTGTCTTGCAGCCCTGATCAATCAGAGACTTACTAAAGACTTCGCTGTTTCACGATCCCATCGGTGCTGTCCCTCTCCATCCTCATGGTGCACAACAGACATGGTGTATTGATGGTGGTAGAGGAGAGTGCGCTGCCCGTGGATACTGCTGTGATAGTGGTGGAGGAAGATGGTACCCCATAGAATGTTTGCGGAAGCTTGTCTCTCAGCTAGGTAGGCCCCATGGAAGCTTCTGGAAGTTTGTTTCCTGGGGTAGGAGCTGGGTCTTGTTATAAATCAACATAGTTTCTAGGTTATTAGGACAGAAAACCAACTCACAGGTCATACTCTATTTCTGTAAAACTCAGAAAACTCGTTGTGAGTGCCGTTGAATTCTTTTTCTTTTATTTTGTCGTTTTGATTTGTTTTGTTTTTGATTTTAAGACAGGGTTTTTCTGTGTATCTTTGGCTGTTCTGGAACTCACTCTGTAGACCAGGCTGGCCTCAGACTCACAGAGATCTGCCTGCCTCTCCCTCCTGAAGGCTGGGATTAAAGGTGTGTGCTACCATTCCTGTCTTTGGAGTCTTAATATGGAGATACATACACATATATGAGCGAAGGTTGCCGTGGAGGCCAGGCAAGGGTGAGGGATCCCCTGGAGCTCGGGTTTCATGCTATTGTAAGCTGAGCGGCTGTGAGAGCTGGGGAGCCCAGCTCAGGTTCACAGCAAGAGCCTCTCACACTGCTGCTCACTGAGCTATCACTCCAGCCTCCAAAACAGCACCATCTTGATGAATTACCAACATAGGAGCACAAGTGCTTTACAGTCCAGCCTTGGTGCTCCTTCTAAGTGAAGTTTACTTTCTAGTTGTTTGCTTATGCCTCAAATTCTGGCCTGACAGGTTTAATGAGCTTGACATCTTTGTTTTGATTGCGTGCATTCATAATTACAAGGAAGCTTTCACCCACCGTACAAATGGCAGCCACTGTTTATCCTTTTCATTATCCTTCTCCCAGATCACATCTTGCACAGCAAACACCAGGCTGTTGGCTTTTAAGTTGCATTTGATTCTGTCTTTTGTTTTCTCACTTAATTCCTTTACTTTGTTTTTAACTCTAGATCATTGGAACTCTTTTTAATGATTCCATAATATTTTATTTTATGAATGTGTGATGATCTTTTAAAGTTACCATGTCAGGTTCTTGATCTCTCTGTAAAGCTGCACATAATAACTAAAGCTGTGATAAACCTCAAACGAGGAAAGATTCCATTACTAACTTGATTTTTGATGCCAGAGAGTGGGCTAGAGCAAAACTAAAGGACACTTCTCACTTAATATTTGTTTTTCTTTTTTCTTTCTTTTTTTTTTTTTTAAAAAGCAAGGCTGGATACCTCTAAGTAGTTTTATAAATTCCAACGGCCTTGCTAAAGAACGAAGAGCTGAGGGTGGAATATCTGAGGGAAAACCCCAATGTGGCTGCCTTCCCCTATGTAGTTTGAGATAGTGTAGTTCTTATTATGTCCATTGTTGCATGACTTGACAGTGGGTGGAGAAACATACATCCCAGTCCTCTACGCAGAATAAAAGTTTGAATGAAGAGTTATGTGAGAAATCCAAGTTAGGTTGTCATCTCCTCTGTGGTATAGGGTGATATGCTTACTTAATGAGTGTGGTCCTATAAATATAGGACTTTTTTTAATAAAAATAAGGTTTTACTGTAAATATAGAGATGTCCTAATAAAAGGGACAAGAGTATCAACGGGCTGTATGAGAAGTTGCATGGGCACAGCTATATATAGTAAAAACATAAAAGGTGTATGTGGGGGGCAAGATGTCTACTACGTGGGAATTTGCTCATGTAAGAAAGGATGAGCTAAAGATATGTCTTGATGTTTATTACTGTTGACAAGGTACAAGGGGAAAAGAGTCCAAGGTAAATCAGTTCTAAATAACCCTTTCTTGCATCCAGAAACTTGCCTGGAATGAGTCTGATAGCAAAGAGAGAAGTAAATAATAAGATAAAAATGACAGTGAAGAACTCAAGAAAGTGGTGTTTGCTGCACAGGTTACCAGGGCAGATAATGCTATGTGCATTCGAGAGTTAAAGGGGTCAGTCTATCAGTGAACTCAGACTGAGATAATGGCTTTGGTGAGCCCCATGAGTAACATTAATTTTCTGAAGTAAGGAAGGATTCAGCAGACATAAATAACTTAGACTAACACACGAACAAGTTCCAAAAAAGGGGAGATTTCAATTGGGATGAAAAATAAATGAACTAATTAGTAAAAAAAAATACAAAAATATGTAAAATTGTACTAAAAAAGAGAAAGCCAAGACAGATGGAAGGGTGTATGGGTGGTTGGATAGATGGACAAAAAGATGATAGATAGATAGATAGATAGATAGATAGATGAATAGGTAGACAGACAGACAGAGGAAATCCTCATGTCACTCGGAGGCATCCGTGGATACATTTTCCCTAGGGGAGAAACTAATTGATGACCAAATTCAGTGCTGGCTAATCTTTGGAAAGCCTTCAGTTCTGATCAGCAATTCAACATAGGGTTAAAATTTATAAAAACAAAGAATTAAAGATGATTTCTACTGTACTGCCTGCTATAGAGGAAGGAGGTCTCTAGGGAAGGAAATGACCCCAGCCCCTTCCCTAACAATGTAGCCATGGATACCTCCAGGAGAAGACCATGCATGGTGACTGCAATGTTGAATTACAAATTTGTTGTTCTACTAAAGCTAATATTTAGGCCTGGGTGAATGCTAAAGCGGTAATCCTTGGTGCCCATGGCCTGCAGGAGTATGAAAGGCAAGAAAAATCATCTGGGAAACATAGCTATACACAAACAGAAGGGATTACATGTAAGGAGTGGGCAGCTTCATCCTCTACTCAAATGCCATGGAATAATAGCTAGATAATATCACAAATGAACAAAATCTTTTTTGCTTTACTGGACCTCACCAACAATTCATTATCTTCTTAATGTGAACTCTGGAATCACGTGAGATTTGCTCAGAATGGATGGCAATGAACTTTCAAAGTGCTTCGCCAATGTTATATTGCTAACTACCTAACTCCATAATTTGTATGGGATGGTTGTTGCAGACTTTGAATTGCTGCCCCACCCATCCTTTGTAAAAACGTTGTTGTTGTTGTAGATAGACTACATAATGCTAACTCTTAAGTATTTTACAGATTTAAAGACTCATTTGGCAAACATAGGAATACACCTAAAGGAGTAAAGTTTTTTTATAAAAAAATAGTTTACTAAAAGTCAATAAGGCTGTTATGTGAGCTTCAAACAGATGCTTCACCAAGCCATAAATGTGGGGAGCTGAGGAAGCCCTGAGTGAGTGTGTGACGAGAGAATGAAGGTCTGAGTGAAAATGTGTTGGTGACATGCGCACAGTGATGGCGAGTATACCAACATCTCAAACCCATGGAAACTGGCAAAACCTTCCTCCAGGAGAGGCTCAGAGGAATGACGAAACCTTCTTCTTGTCTAAGAATGAATAAAAAATGAATAAAATGAATAAAAAATGTATGCAAAAACTAGTATCTGCAGCTTCCTCCTCACAGATTGCTGCAACTCAGGTGGCTCCCATGCCGAAGGCTCCTACTGAGGGTAATTACCTCTGATTCCTGTACTATACCTAATGAACACACTGAGGAGATGCTCCATCAGAGTCAGCACAGCCTACCTGATCCTAGATTCCTAGGTTCACTCTCTCTTTTGCTCCTCTCTCTCTCTCTCTCTCTCTCTCTCTCTCTCTCTCTCTCTCTCTCTCTCTGTGTGTGTGTGTGTGTGTGTGTATGCTTGTTCTTTCTTCATCCCTGTGCTGCCCCTAGTCAGATCTGTAGAACCAGCAAAAATCCTAGTGCTAATGATGGGTTACCTCTCCAGGAGTTGTTGACCATGGAGCCCTAGAGACCCTTAAAATACAAGGACCAAAGCATTGCTGTTAGTTGCACTCCAGAATCAGATGGTAAGGATCTATTGTTAAAGACATCAGGCAATTTGGTTATATGACTTGGAAAAATAAGTACAAGGCAGAGCTGGAAGTGTTCCGTTTATGTGGTCCAGCTCTCATAGCACCATGGTGTTGCCTAGGTTACCGGAGAGAAACATAGCCATAAATCCTCCTCGGCTCTGGATCCTGCATGCTTCATGATAAAGGTGCCAGGCAATGTTTGCCAGCTAGTGCAACAGTAGCACAAATGATTATAGACATAGTGGTTAAAAATAAAACCAACTTTCTGATTGGATTTAAGGCCTGCTCCATCTGTGAGTATTGATATTTTCAAGACTTATAGCAAGGTAAGTCATAGACTACAGTGAAAAAAAATAACTAGTATTGCTTGGATAAACAAATGAGATACTTACTGGGTAATGTCTTTCACAAGATTTGTGTTTATGGCCGCCTTTAATACTATTTGGTCTTCACTTGGATATTATTTTGTTTCTCATGTTATGCCTTTTCCCCACAGCAAAAGAAATACCAATGAGACTCACCACCAGGCATGCTCTGGAACTAGGGAGATAAATAAACGAAAATAAGGTTCAGTACTCCACTAGAGTTAACTGACGGTATTAAGACTTCTATTCCACACCCCCAAGGCTCAGGGCCCATTGCAGAAGAGGAAACAGAAAGAACATTAGCGACAGAGCAAGGGGTGGAATGTTGTATCAAACTTTCTTGCCAGATTAAAACCATCTATTTTGGAGGGAAGTCCATTAAGACATGGCATGTTAAAATTGAGTTAAAGTAACAAAATGTTCTAAGGGAAATAAAACAGTCCATCTTGCAAGGAAACTTGATACGTTCAACTCAATAGCTTCAACAAGCCCTGAAACTAATCAAATTCACTAGGCTCCTCACTCCTCAAGCATATATAAGCTGTAACAACTGCTGAGAGACACTGTCAGAGGAGCTGAGCTGCCTAGAAGAGGTTCAGACCAACCAAGAAGCCTGAAAGAAACTAGATCAACTGCCTAGAAGAAGCAGAGACCAGCTGAACTGCCTGAAGGAGACTCAGAACAATTGAGCACAGAC
Organism: Ondatra zibethicus; assembly: GCA_004026605.1. Classification (NCBI taxonomy): domain Eukaryota; kingdom Metazoa; phylum Chordata; class Mammalia; order Rodentia; family Cricetidae; genus Ondatra; species Ondatra zibethicus. The sequence goes on from PVIU01017563.1 coordinate 26,954, forward strand.
TGTCGGCTGTGTACAGGTTTCTAGTTTTCATGCGTTGTCACACATGCTGGAGCGGGATTTGATGATTCGGATGTCTTTGAATCATTTCTACTCCTGTAAGTGGTTCTCACCTGTATTCCTGTGACTAATCCCTACAAAACTCCTAGCGTCCTGGAGCTGGAGCTAGTAGTATCCTTACTGCAGTTTTGGCAGTTTCCCATCTAGGGTGAGTAAAAATTTGACCATGTCTCCCCAGGAATAGTGCCACACAACAGTGCGAGACATGTTTTTAATTCTTTTGGGCATACCTTGAAGACGAATACCTGACTTATATGATAAAATATAGTTAACTTCATATATAAAAATCCTAACATCCATTTGTTTCGAAGTGGTCACGTTATTTTGCATTCTCTTCAAAAGGAAAAGTTTCTTCTTTTCAGCATGTCTTTCCCAGAATTTGGTGTGATCAGTGTTTGCTTTAGTGATCCTAAATGCTATGCAGAGTGAATACTGTACTTTCCTAATAATGATAAGGGATATGTGTCATTCATACAACATTTGGGGGGGTGTGATAATGACATTCTTATACTTTCTTTGCCATTCTCTCCTGATTGAATTCCAAGCCTACATTTTCATTTCCTTTGGGTTTTCTAAGCTTTGTGTCAGTAAAGGCTGACATCTACTTTCAGGTGGAAGCTGAGCAGTGACCATCCTCCTAGGGCTACTTGCTTCTCAAATTTCATGGATGTGTAGACACATCTGTCCTACAGAACTCATGGTTTTGCTCTTTTCTTTGAATCTTACTCTTCTTTTGGAAGATGAATGTATGCGATGAGGTATGAAAGGGCTGTTCTCCATGCTTACGTGCAGCAGGTCCCTTCAGCTGATGCTCCACCTGTGCCACCCAACAGAAAATGTCTTTGAAGAGTGTGTCACTTACTCCTGAAGTCTGTTGGCAGCATAGTAAGTGAGAAGAATCTTGCAGATTCTCTTCTCTTTTTAGAGGAATTTACTGATTAAGCAGTACTTACATTGGTAGCCTCAAGAAGAATGAATTGGGATTGACTTATATAATGATTTAATGACTCGGATTACAGTTTTGCTGCAAAAGTAAGGAAAGAGGGACTTTGGTAGACAGTGTCTTATTCTTTTGCATATTTATCTCTGGTACTTTTATGTATGAACTTTGTGTGTTGCACTTGGGTGGAATCCACAAGGACAGCCTCCTATATCAGCACAGTGAAGGAATGCAATTGCTAGCAAGGTGAGAGCAAGCGGGTACAAAGCAAAAGTTTCCTTCTTCCAGGTCCTTATATTGGTTTCCAGCAGAAGGGATGGCCCAGATTAAAGCTGTATCTTTCCATCTCAAGATCTGGATTAAAGGCTTGTGTTTTCCTTTCTCAAAGATCAAGATTAGAAATGCATCTTCTTACTTCAAATTAAACAAAAATTTTCCTTCATGTGTACCCTCCATTTCTGGGTTTTCGTTCCAGCTGCAGTCAAGTTAACAACCAAGAATATCAAACACAGCATGTAACATGAATAATGCTCAAAATATTTTTGCTAAATGAAAGTAAGCAAAATAAAAATTGGTTATTATAAGGATCAAATAAGAACAAGTAGGGCCATGTATAAGAGAAATGACGAACGTGTCACTCTGCATTTCAATTTTTCCTGGCAGCTTTAAAAGAACATAGTGTTTCTTGGCTCATGGCAAATGTCTGAAAAAAGGATGTTCTTTCTCCTAGGAATTGCAACAATGAATTCTGCCTCCTTCCCCAAGAATGAACAAACTCATCAGCAGATCCTCAACGCTAAAATAACTGAGGACTGCACCAAGCCTGGTAAACACCAGATGCTTGATTCAGAAAACTTGGGAGAGCAAATGGTCCTGCCACTTCCTGGTGATTTCTGCACGTTAAGTGCCTCTTGAGCGTTTCCCCACAGAGACTCCTCCTGCTAGGTTCTGCTCTTCTTGATGCTACTTTTTACCACATTATCTGTTAGACCAGTGAGCAACTGACATATTGCATCAGTTGACTCAAGGCACTGTTGGCAGTATGAGATATTTCAAATCTGTCCACACTGGAGAGTCCTCCCTTCATGAAATATATGGCCTAGCATGAGCCATTAGGAAAATAACCTTTATATGTTAGGATGTTAAATCTTGGTTCAAGAGATGCCCAGAATCAACTGAGCCATGCAGCAAGAAAAGTCAGGTGCTGAGCCTCTTTATACCTATTTCCTACATGACATCTGTCCAGTTCTGTGGTTTTCTTCAGTTCTCTGTTCAAAACTGCCTTCTATAGTGACTTCTTCCATAGGTCAATGGATTGTAACTGCCAGTCCTTCTACATTACTGAAGGCTTTCTTCCCAAAGCCCTTATCACCATTTCTGATCATTTTAAATTGTTTTATTATTCCTTTTCACTGAAATGGCAGCTTTGTGCAAGTGGGGACTTTTTATTGTAGTTGAGCATACATAAATACAGTTGGTGAGTAAAATTTTGATGATCAATGGAATTGTAATAAACCACATATTTTGGCATTAACTCCACCTTGTTAAATATTGACTTTTAATTCTAGCTACTACATGTTATCTCTCACTGAGGAGGACTCTGGAGATCACCACAGGGCTAGCGTGTGGGTACCGATCAGCATGATATTTTCTCCAGGTGCTCAGGCAGTCTTAAATTCTCTACTTCGTTGTCAGATTTCCCTTTACTTTTATTTCATTGTTTACCGTAAACTGTTCTAAACTGCGTTTGAAATTTAAATGTTTAAAACCATGTTAACAAATTAGCATTGACCTATCTACACTAGAAGAGCCTCTGGTATAAATTTCATGGCATGGACAGAAGGCTGGTTGGAGTCAGGGATGGTGCAAAAAGCCTTGTCACTTTGCAGTCATGAGAAAGTGTCTAGGAGTCTGTGCTACACAGATGAAAAGTAATACTGATTGCCTACACAAAAAGAAAACAGTGGGAAGATGGACACACTAATGAAACATGAAGTGATTTTTAACAGGCCAGATGGTGGGAAACAAACAAGTACTTTACATGCACTAGTAGGAACAGTGGGAGTTGGGGACTGTGTGGACCATGATGCTGATAACATTCATATCTGCTGTAGGTTCTAAGTGTGAACATCCTGGGGAGAATTTAACCATCAGTCAGTGGTGCTGAGGAACAGGAATCACCGAAATTGCTGGCCTCAACAAAGAGTGGTAGAAGAAAAGTAGAACGTGAATGCAAAAGAGAGGTGGCAGATAAATAAGCTGATGGGTGTTCTTGGGTTGACATGGATAGGTTTCAAAAGGATGAACAACATAGAAACAAACATGTACAGATGCAAATGTGTTTCCCTGTTCATGAAAACACAACACGTTTTATTCACAGAAAAATGGAATAGGCACAGTATATGTGATGGTTTAAATAAAAACAGACCCCTTAAGCCCATAGGGAGTGGCATTATTAGGACCTGTGGCCTTTTTGGAGTAGGTGACTTTGTTGGAAGAGGTGTGTCACTAGGGAGTGAGCTCTAAGGTCTCAGATGCTCAAGTTAGGCTCAGTTGATCAATCTCTTCCTCTTGCCTGTGGATCCAGCTGTAGAACTTGCAGCTACCTCTCCAGCACCATGTCTGCCTGCTTGCCACCATGCTTCTTACCATGACAATGAAAGCCAGTCTCATTTAAATGTTTTCCTTTATAAGAGTTACCATGGTCATGTGTCTCTTCACAGCAATAGAAACCCTAGTATGACAGAATATATTAATAAAATTAATAAACAACAATACTGTGAATGCTGTGTGCTACAATAATGACTGCCCTGTCAGAAATGCTCACTGGTACGTTAGTGCATGAACAACATGGGAATGACCAACCACTTTATGAATGAATTTAAAACTTGCTCCATAAAGTGAAACATATACCTCATACTATAATCAATCCAGGAATCTATAGTTAGCTGGGTCTCAGGCCCTAGGGGAGAACCTACTATTATCATGATACTAAATGATCATAGTATTTAAACCAACTCCTAATGGTTTATCATTACACATAGATCAATGCATCTGTCAACCCTCATTTGAGACACTTCTATTTTTAGTGGATAGTGATTAATAAAGAGACCCACAACTGGCCATAGTTCAGAGAATAAGATACTTCAGTATTCCTAGCCCTGAAGGGAACATATATATCACATGCTCTTGTCCCAAGGATTGCTGCAGAAAGCAGGGAACAGGAAGAGTATAAGAGCCAGAGACGGTGGATAACTACAAGGAAACAGTATCTTCTGGACATGCATGGCAGCTGAACCCATGCACTCAGGAATTTTAACACCATGCATAAAACCCATGCAAGCTGAAGCATCTGTGTATATGCACAGATCAGCACCTCTCCTAACACTCATCTGTAGAAGCTTGAAAGGACACTTCTTTTTTTGTGGTTTTGAGATAAAGTTTCATACCATAGCTTACTTAAACTCGCCTCAAACTTGTGGCAATCCCCCTACCTCAACTTTCTAAGTGCTAAAAGTACATACATGAGTTACTATATCTGGCTGAGACTTATACATATTTTTTCAGGAATTATTACCTAAGTTAATATGTTCTAGAAGTTAATAGGCAATTTTATTTTAGCACTGTATGCCTGGCATTTTCTTTTGATAACTTAGCTATCCAGGGCTACTATGTACTTGTGCTAAGTGTACCTTTTTTAGATTTTTTTTATGTGCATGGGTGCCTGCATGTATATCTGTGTACCACATATGTACAGTGTTTGTGGAACTCAGAAGGAACTTAGATCCTCTGAAACTGGAGTTACAGACAGTTGGGAGCAGCCATGTAAAGTGCTGGAAACTGACCTGGGTCCTCTGCTAAGACCAGCCAGTGCTCTAACCACTGAACCATCTCTCCATTCCCACTGCTGGCAGCTGGTAAAGGTGCACTCTATGTGCAAAGTTTGTTCACTACACTTACAAATTTTCAGTTGTAAAGAAGAATAAGATACCTCAGCCACTTTTAGTATTAATTTTATGTTGAAAAGTATTTGGCTACATTAGATTAATAAATTGTACTTCTTTATATAATAACTGTATAATTAAGTATGTAGTCTGATAAATATTGGATTAATAAAATATTGAGTCAGTTCTGATGTTTCTGTTTTACTTCTTGGGAATGTGGCTGTTAAACATTCTGTTGCACATATAACTCTCACTTGGTTCTATCAAACAGCGCTGCTCTAAGCCCGTTACCCGAAGCCATTTCTCTTTGGAGCAGCAGGGTGGCCATGCTCGGGAGCATGTGTGAACTGAAGAATGTGAGGTTTCCTTAGATAAAAATTCTCTTGTTTCAGCTTCTCAAGTACGTTGTGTGTGCACTAATTGTTAAGAACTGTTGCAAAAGTTGTAAAAAATGGAATAGCTGCACCGGAGAGGATAGAACATCATGGAAAATAATATACCTGGAAAATTCATTGGGTAACAATGTTTCTATGTCATAAATTTTACCTGGAACATGAAGCTGATATTTCCTTTATCCCTGATCTAAGTGCCACAGATACATTATCTTATTGTAAGAAGGTATAGGTTTGGACAGGTCATAAAGGATATGGCAGAATAAATATAAAATCCCCATATTAATAGAATATGTTTGTCAAAATCTTTGATGCTATTGATCATATTCAATATACTGATCAGTGCCTATAATTTAATTCAAATGCAAGGTAGTAACTAAGGGAATAGAAGATGATTATTAGGTAAAATATAAGGAGAAAGGATGTGTCTTAGCAGCACTCAAGTTCTTTGTTTATAGGAATCCTCTGAAGAGCATTCCTGTAAAAGTTCACCAGGAATCAATGTCATATAAAATAGCCCATGAAAGTCGTCATGGAATAGAGCACAAGGATAGGCAATAATTTTCACGGAGTTGCCTTCATTCAATCTTAGGTAAAAACCGGAAGTCAAGTATGAAGTTCACATGACTTGGAAAAGAGAACCAGGTGATACAAGAATTCCAGAGGAGGGCAGCAAAGCTAAGAAGACAGTGGGATAGACAGAACAGGGATCCCCACTTAGCAAACCTCATTCTGAATCACTTCTGTGTCCGAGGAGCCCCTCTTGTTATTTGGCTTGCTAGAATAAGGAAAAGTGGAATTACACATAATTACATGCTTCTCTTGGTATTTATTTTCATTTGCAATGTTCATTGCAAGGCGTAGGGAAGTGGCGTTTGACCTCACTGAGAAGTAATACTTGGCTTCAGATACCTGTACCTGGACGTTTTCTTTATAAATTAAAATGGATGGCTAGTTGCATTCATAATTGCATTGTTGTTGCTTGTTTATATTTTCCTAAAGGAGAGGCATGAAGCATGGCTGGCAAACCAGAATGTGTGTTTATTGGAATATACTCATGGGAAGGCAGGATAGTCAAGGATAATTTTATACTGGTAAATTTAAAAAAAAGTTTAAGGATAATTGGGCTTTATAAAATATTTGATCTATGTTCTAATTCATGACAAGAGGCTGGTTGGGGTGGGGAGCGAAAGTGAGGGCAAGAGAGAAAGGAAGGGGGATATTTACCTTGTTCTCTATTTAGCTAGAAAGCATGGTAGCCCGAGGGGTGGCGTCCTTTCTTTTAGGTTAACTCACAGACTTATTCGGAGCTAAAAGGCTGTTTGCCTTCTACTTACAATTTTTGATTGAGATTCTTCAAGTCGTAAATGAATGTATTCTTTTGATGATGTTTGTTTCTGCTACTATCAAAGCGTGAAGCCCATGCTGTAGATCTGTAAAAATGGATGGAATAAGCCTGAACTTCTTAACATAAGATAAGCTCATCAGTGTATCTACATAGCTACATGTATCATATTACATTGACTTATGTTCCATACTTTGTAGCTACTTAGTTACAATTAGTTAAGTATAAACACTTGAATGCAGGTGTACTGTTTGATTGTGGGTTTTTTGTTTGTTTGTTTGGCTAACTGAAGATTCAATAAAAAAAAATCTACTCTTACAGATGAAATTTGTAAACTAAGGGGGGAAATCTTTTAAAAAGAAAAAAAGACAACAGAGATGCTAGTGTGGATTTGATCTGATTTGAATATATGTGAATTGCATCGGATCACTCCAGCATGCAGTTGATCCTTAAAATTTCAAATTCATTTTCCAGAGTTTTCTTTCTGTCCTGCTCACTGGTATGGGCTGGCTACCAAGGACCCTACTTGGGACACTTCCCAAGTCCTCCCTTCTTTCAACAAACTTTGTCCCTCTTTTTTTAAATGCTTTGTGTGTGTGTTTTGTTTTTGTTGTGGTTGTTGTTATTGTTGTTGTTTTTTTGTTTGGTTGGTTTTTGAGACAAGGTTTCTCTGTAGCTTTGGAGCCTGTCCTGGAACTAGCTCTTGTAGATCAAGCTGGACTCGAATTTACAGAGATCTGCCTGCCTCTCCCTCCTGAGTGTTGGGATTGAAGGAGTGAGCCATCACCGCCTGGCCACTCCTTTTGCTATGTGCCACAGCCCCAAGTTTCTGAAAATTTGAACTGATCTGAATATTCATTTGTCTCTATGCTCCTAGATTATATATACATTTCTTGTATCGGAGTCTAGTTTGAAGTTTTTTAAAGCATTGGTAGAAGTTTATACCCTTTCTGTATATTTCATCAATGTACCTAGTAGAATTTTTAACAAAAATCTCAAACACATGATTAATCATCCAATTTTTGCGCATGATTTCAGTATCTCTTCTGTGAATTTTCATACATCTAGTATATGAAGAAAGGTTAGAGTTGGAGCAGCCAAGAAAACAAGCATATGAGGTGCCTGTGTTAGAGGAACCTGAGATCAGGTTTTAGCCTTGTTTTTCTCAAGTATAAAATGAAAACATGCAACCTGCATGTTAGGTCATAAAACCAATCCAAAACATGACAATGCGGATGGCAATGACTGGCCCTCCTCCAGAGCTTGCTTTTGCTAGGTTGAACTCCCACCTGAGCTAGATTTTGCTAGGAAACAGAAACCTAAAACATTTCTCAGAAGCCCTTAACAGCTGGCTGAAGGCTGCTAACTGCAACTGTCAGCAATTTGTCTGAAGAAGTCCCCAAGTTGATCACCTGGCTGGTCCAGCATTTGGGCAGCCTCCCCATACTGTATACCCAAATAAAACTAACAAGCTTTTGCTGCGACTGCTGTCCTCAACTATTTGAGGGGCCTCTGAAGTTTTTAATAAACTATTCTTCTCTTCATGCAGAGTAGCTGTGTGCAGTGATTTCTTGCTTCCTGTGCCTATGTACACTGTATAGCTATTGTGAAGACCAGAAACAAGTAATAACAAGTATTGTATTAAGGTTGATTATGTAAAAATAATAGGACCTGCATAACAAATGTTCATGTTGAGAATACTATTTTTATTATAGTTTTTATTATTTAAAACAATTTTTAAGTTTAAATATATTTTGATCATATTCTTCAAGAAATAAAATTAGTGAATTCATCTTCTAAAGATAAAAAATCCAGAAACATATTTGAATTAGAGGGTCTCTTAATCTTATGGGGAAAAAATGCTACAGTATTGGGGTATTATGTTGTTGTTACCTGATCTATAGGCTATAGTTTTTTACTGGTTGATGAAATAAACATAGAGTGTTATAACAATGTAATAGATTAAAATTCATTGGGAAATATCAGAACAAATTTCACATTAAAACAAAAGAGCTTTGTGGCAGGTGCTGTTTAATGATCTACATATGTACAAGTGTGTTGACATGCTTGCTGTTATCGGCTGCTACAATGAGCACAGAAAATGAAAGGGGCAGTCAGACACAAGGCTTGCTAAGCTAAGTATCTATTGTGCATAATTTCATGCTTTCAATGATTCAGTGATCTCATGAATTTGCAAACCATGTAGTCTTCATAATGATTACCAGTCATTAGTACACATAAGTGTTTTAGGAAGAGCCAATTTAAAGTGCGGTTCAGTTACAGAGACAGAAGCATTTCCTGTATGTGGAAACCAGGTTGAAATAAAAGAATTATCATTTCCCCCATAACTTACTAAGAGTGAGGGCCATGCTCTTGACTATCGAGGGTAATTAAGTTAAAGTGAAATTTTAAACCTGGTTTCCTCTAAAATATCAATAGTGGAAACAGGGGCTGTTTAAGTCCAGAGATTCTTAGTTAGGGTTCTCTCAGACACATTTAATTATATATATTTTTTCACTTAAGATCTTTTACTTGCTTCACAAAATAAAATAAATAAATAATTTTTTATTGTTTTTATAATCAATCATCTTACCAGAATCATGGCTCATTCTAAACTATTGTGGTGTCTCCAGAGAAACTAATTTATAGTTTGTATGATTGCTATCATTATATTAAGATATTATAATCACTATAATAGGTTCTGTTTATAGGAATTAAAATCTATGCTGTGGGTATTATTATTTGTATCTAATCTAAATTAGAAAGTACTGAAAAGAGAAATATAAAGAAATAGTAAAGGTTCAGATTATATAGTTTACAGTTCTTCATTTTGAAAAAAAGGAAACTGTTTTCTGGCATTTTGTGGGTAGATGGGAACAAACATTTATTCACCCCAGATATGGTACTGACATCAGACCAAAGAAATGATCTCATTCAAGTCCAGTAGAGTAAATTACTTAATTTATTGTGGTAATATATGAAAGCATAGGTGGGGGAGCTACTTTGAGGTTTATTGGTAAGCGGTTACCCATAGGAACATGAGTGACCAATTGCAGCTATGTCACTGAAAAGCTCAAGCCAGCCTGAGTGATGACTCACAGAACTGGCGTCCACAGAACTCCCTGACCAACTGCAGGGGACCCACCAGAATCTCCTCTTCCCAGTAAGGGAAGATGTTTAGATGTGAGGAGGGGCCTTTCAAACCTTGTAACTTTCAGGGCTTTCCTGAGCCTTGTAAACTTTATTGCTTCCTGAGCCTTGTATGTGTGTTTCCTTTACTTCCCAAGTCTCAGGAGCCTCGGCCTCCTCTAAGAAGGAATGTTTAAATTTGGAGGAAAGATCCATACAACAAAGCCAAGAACCTGCATGTATGCTTTTGTGATTCCCCGTTGTAAAGATATATTTAATGGTATGTGCCTTTACAACAAAAATTGCTTCGAACTTCAAATGTGCAGAATTTAAAAATATCTTGGATGTGTTGGAAGCTAAGAACTCTTTCTTGACTGCTGTTGTGAGCATCTTTGGGGCAGGAAGTCTAGGTCTAAAAGAATGTGATGAGGTCAGGAACAAGAGGAAATAAAAAGTGAAGCTATGTCTTGGTCAGTCAGTTATCACCAACTTCAGACACTGGGCTTCTCGTTCCTAATCTAAAGGAAGGCACAAAGGAATTCTCAGCAACTGAAAAACAAAACAAAACAAAGCCTTGTCTTAGAGTCAAGCTAGCTCTAGGTTTTCATCTTCAGGGGGCACATTAATGTTGTTAAGGAAAAAATCCTATCTTACGCATATTTTTGGGAATGTCCTAAAGTCTTCAAATTTTCTTTGCTAAGAATACATTTCTCTGGATACTGCAGCTGCTTTTGTTACCATGAGTTCCATAAGGAAACAAAGCACATTTACTCCTGTCACTAGGACTTTGTATGTCTGTGTCCATTGGCTAAAGACCATGCTGTCTGCAGTTAAAAACTGACCCCTTCTTCCAGTACAGGTGCAGGATCATGAGAGCTCTGGTCGCAGAGCACCAACATTTTGTCAAATGGTTCTCAATAAATAGTTCCTGTGCAATTCGCAGATGTTTGCTGAGTCGTGCTCACCATGTCTTGCAGTACTCTACTGAAATTTGGATCCAACTCTCAACCCTTGGATTGCAGAAAAGTGCCTGCCTAATAATTTGAAAATCATGTTTTCATTCACTGTAGAGCTAGGTACAGATTTGGTCTTGTATCAGAGTCATTCAACTGGGTTTGTTTATAGATGAAGAGGTAAATCTTTCTTTACACCAATGTCCTGTAACTGGTGTGATGAACATTGCTGAGAAACCACCAATTTCTTTGGCCAAACTTTGGAAGATGAGACTTACAAGATTGCTATATAGCTTGATTAGCTAGCTGAGTGTCAGGTTTTTGGCCTGCAGAAATATGCAGACTTTCAAGACACAAGCAGAAAACATTTAGATACAAGCTGGCCAAGTGGACAGTTACATCTCAGATATTGCTTTTTATTCCTTCCTCATCCACAATGCAAATACAAAAGAGCTAGTCTTTCTCAAAGACTTCATAGAGAAGATAAGAGGTGGTGTGTGTGTGTGTGTGTGTGTGTGTGTGTGACTGGAGGTAGTCACTGTTAGCACCTGTAAGTACACTAGTGGCCAGGCCCCTCCCCTGAGGACCTCCAACTGCCAGGTTCCACCTACAGAACACTCTAATTGTCCGTCCAGCCTGCCCCTGCCCCTACCCTACAGAGTAAAGAGCCCAAGCTCTGAGCTTGAAATCCTACCAATCCCCACCCTGGAAAGTTCCGTCCCACCCCACCCCCAATGAAAAACTATATAAACCCTGTCTCTTGCTCTATCTCTGTTATTTCTTGCCCAAGCTGAGACATCCACTCTCCTGTTGTTGGTATTTTTCCCCCTCCCAATAAATCTTTTTATTGTGCAGTGCAACTTTGTGGCATTCCTTCGCTCCCAACTGTCAGGATACCTTTCCAACCAAGGTGTGACACTTACAGTCACTGTGTGCCCAAATATATGCAGTAGCCTTAACTCAGTAATTTAAGACAATGGAAATTAATATATGTAGGTGGTTTTGAATTTTAGGGCTCATTGCCTCAGCCTCCCTTAGGTGATAAAGAGTAAGAGAACCACCTCTCTTTATTCTTCTGTCCTTTGTGAGGTTCTGAGCACTGAGAACTATGCACATAATCTTTAAGGTGTAATTAGCATACTGTAAAAGATACCATAAAACACAAACATACAAATTTCCATGTAGATGCCATGCCATATTTTGCCTGTCTTACTCAATCTCAAGATGGCCACTCTAACATACCCTATTATTTTTGGACACATTCAGACAAATAGCAGCTATAATATACCTAAAACCTACAACCAAAAGACCACCAAATGAAACACCTCAGAGAAAAATCTCGTAATTTATATACTGAGACTGAGATATAAAGATGTATTTTTAGACACAACTTTCAAAAAATTTCTTTAAATATTTTAAGCTATTTTCTACATTCCTATGTCTTTTTTGCTTTTTTCACTATTTCCAATAGAACATATGGAATGATTTATAATTTTTATACTTATACTCATAAAAAGCAAGATAAAATTCCCAAAGAGAAAATGAAGTCTTTAGGGTGTTTTGAACACATTATTACTCTTCAGGGCATCTTTGTGGTTTCTCTTGCTAACAGGTTTTCATTACTTGTAACACATACAATAGTTCACATCATAAATTAGACAAGAGGTATTTGCGATAGGTTTCTTCTGACAGCCATGTGCTCCATGAATCATAAATGCTTTACCAATGTTCCAGTGTGGGATGATAGGAACAGCACTGGCTGGAGATAAAACAGTAAGTTTGATTTTTCAAATGCTTTAGATAAAAACTAAAAGTGGCTTGGAAGGTGAAGCAAGGTATCCAACAGCGCACTGTGTGAGAGAGGCCATGCCCACTGTTCTCCAGCAGCCTGGACATAGCTTGTCCCCAACATATTTCTTTTGTGGGAGAAACACTTAATCTGAGAATATTTTAGAGGTTGGGGGAAAGCAAAAGGAGAAAGAGAAAGTGAAAAGATGGGTAGAGTGACCCAGGACAACCACTGTTTGAAACGATGGCCCAGAAAGAAAATTGTTCCTTGGTGCCAAGGGCAGTATGATGAATTGGAGTATTTCAGAAGTATTTGTTCTCTCTTCTTAAAAGTGTGTGTGTGTTTTATGTGTGTGTTATGTGAGTGTGTGTATGTGCTGTGTATGAGTGTGTGTGTATGTGTTTGTGTGTTGTGTGTGTATATGTGTTGTGTGTGGGTATGTGTTGTGTGAGTGTGTGTCTGTATGTGTGTGTGAGTGTGTGTGTGTGTGTGTGTGTGTGTGTAAATGCATGCCATGTGTGAATTGCAGAGGCCAGAAGAGGGTTTCAGATCCCCTAGAGCTGAAGCAGTCGGCTTCTGTGAGCCACCTGGCATGGTTTCCCTGGAAGAGAAGTAAGGACACACAACCACTGAACGATTGCTCCAGTCCTGAGAGTCCTCTCTGTGTACACAGCCAAGTCTTAAGGTGGCAAGCCTGATGACAACCTTATGTCAAATCAAGGTGTTGGCTGCCATCTAAGAAGTCAGGTAATGGGTGCTTTAGTCACAGTCTCAGCAGACTAAGATGAGCGCTTGCCAGTAGGAAAGGTACCAGATTCAGAACATGATTGTCTCTGGTTGTCTCAGTGGTCTGAATTCAGCTGAATACATTGCCACTGACTAAAAGCTGGAGTCCATTTGTCCCATGTGATTGCTACTTGCATGTGTGCAAGGAATGATCTGTTACATGTGTATACATATAAATGTATAACATGTACATACATGCATAGAAAGACCTGATGGCTGCAAGTTTAGTTTTCCTTGTTGTTTTGTTACACTTCTTGAACAAACTCCCTTCTTTTCTTCCAGCTGGGAAATGGTACTGAATTTTGAATGTCTTCTGTAACCACATCTTTGGAATTTGTGAACCTGGATAGTGTATATGCTTTCTGAATTTTGCTTTTGGCTCCAGACTGCTCGAGTAAATGGGGATTCTGTCTGGAGTTACCCACGTACACTTCATGCCAATGCTTCTGAAGCTTATTTCAGCAGACTCTAATGCTGGAGCTTGCTGATGGCGACAACCAGACCAACAGGTCCAGGTCCAGACAGATTAAATATCTCACTCCGGAAATCAATGGCCAAATTGCAGGTAAAGTCACAAGTTGATAGTTATTCCATGTACTGCTTTGGGCTTTGAATCACATTGCTGCTGCAAACTCCAGTCTGCAGCAGAGCGGGAGAGCTTTGCTGCAGAAGGGCTAGCCAACAGCTCTGACTTTAGATTCTGAGTTTTCAGAATGAGGGCATACTTCTAATCCAAAGAGCAGAGAGGAAGAAAGTTTTGGGCTGTGCTTACAGAATAGGGCTCTGAACTCCAGAATTCACTGTACTATCTTTAAAAATCTAAACTTCTCAAGCTCTGTCAGTTTTACCTATACAATGTGCCACCTTTGGAGGTTATTATGAAGACTAAATGACATAATATGAAGATAGTCGCACAAAGTGACTATTAATATTTAAAAGATAGGTTTTTTTACATTGTTTTATTTTTCCATTCAAAAACATAATTAAAGAAATAACATTTTTTTCCTTTCTTCCCCTTCTCCCAGTCCCCTCCCGCTACCCCCCACCCCTCCTCCCTCTCCCTTCTTCCTTGAAAGAGGGCATGGTGCCCTGCCCTGTTGGAAGTCCAAGGCCCACCCACCTCCCTCCCGGCCTTGGGAGGAGTGCATTCAAAAAGACTCGGTTCCCAAAACGATAATACATGCAGAAGAGATAGGTCTTGGTGTC
>PVIU01017564.1:0-41560 GCA_004026605.1 Ondatra zibethicus
TATAGGGGTAGATTGGAGCATTTATTACATACTTTAATGTTTAATGTCTTAATGTGGGCCTTTTATTTTGTAAATATGGAAATGATTGTGGGGCTTGGAAAAAATTACCTTTGAAGTTTTAAAAGACAGTCCACTTTTTAGCATGTGTGTTGTGTCCAGCCTGTGGTTGTCTTAACTAATAAATGTGGTTTTTCTCCCCATTCTCTCCTTTTACTTATTTGTGTAGAGCCATCTTACCTGGGGTTTTGCAACCCCCCCCCCCACTTCCCCAACCTGGCTGTCTTGGAACTTGACACGGACTATGCTGGCCTTCAAATCAGATTGCCCCTCTTGAGTGTCCCTCATCATACTCAACCCTGTTAACTTGTTTGCGCTTAAAAATCAGTCACACAAACTGCTAATCTTACAGATAAGCTGCTCTCTGTCTCCTGGTCAGGTATTGCATGTTTTCTGCTAGGTCTACTGATGTCCCAGGCATCCATAGTCACTTTAAAGAAAACTCTTAAACACGGCCAGGCCTTTAATCCCAACACTTAGGGAGGGAGAGGCAGGTGGATTTCTGTGAATTTAAACCCAACCTGGCCTACAAATAAAGTTCCAGGACAGATGGGGTTGTTACAGAGAAATCCGGGGGGGGGGGAGTTATGGAGGTTTACCTAACAAAGGTCTGGGAAGTATTTTTTAAGACCTACTGTTCCTTGCCTCTTCAGCCACACCCAGGAGGGAGCTGAAGTAGGCCACCGGTGACAGTACTGCCAGCATTAGGGACGTTCGGGTTTAAAGGACTAAAATAAGAACAGCCAGACTTTGTGCACACGGAAGTGAGTGTATTTCCCTTGCGGATTGAACGCTAGGCCTTAACGCCAGCGCCGGGATAACGTTTTGGTAGTCTTGGAAACTCGGAAAAACATGGTTGATGCTAACTCTGCAATAGTTACAGGGTGGTGGTAAAAGCTGAAGTGAGGAGCTGCCAAACGCGGAAAGTCCCAGATTAGTAAACGACCACAGACACAGGCGGAGGCCGGGATACGCCCAAGGGGGCTACGACCAGAGCCGTGACGCACTTCCGGGAGGCGCGGCCTGCAGCGCGTTCGTTTCCGCCGCGCCTGCGGCCTAGGGTCTACTGCTCCTCTGAGGCGCTGGCGTTCCGCCTCGGGAAGACATGCACTCGGGCGGCGCGGTGCGGCTCTGCCGCCGCGACTGCAGGCGCTGGCTCTCCGGGTGCGCGGGTCCCGCAGACTGGCCGCAGCGTGCGGAGGACCGCGAGGCGCTGGTAGACCTCTGCCGGAGAAGGCACTTCCTCAGCGGGACGCCGCAGCAGCTCAGCCCGGCTGCTCTCCTGAGCGGGTGCCACCCGGGCTTTGGACCTTTGGGTGTCGAGTTGCGAAAGAATCTAGCCTCCCAATGGTGGTCCTCCATGGTGGTGTTCAGGGAGCAGGTCTTCGCGGTGGACGCCCTCCACCACGAACCAGGCCCTTCGCAGCCCGGGGACAGTGCCTTCAGGTTAGTTTCTCCAGAATGTATACGCGAAATCTTGCAAGACAAAGAGCTGAGTAAGGAACAGCTAGTGGCATTTCTTGAGAACTTATTAAAAACTTCTGGGAAACTACGGGAGACTCTTCTTCACGGTATGGCTCTTCGCGTTTCGTGCTTCTGAAGAGGTTTGGGGTGGAGAGGCAGTCTTGCATGAGTTTGAAGACAACAGCTGGCCCTGGGTTTTCAGGGGAAGAAATGACCCAAGTTTCCTTTTAAAAAAAAAAATCAGTAACATATTCAGGTGATACACCTTCAGGCAAATGTCCGTGGCATCATGCCCGAGGAAATGGGTAAAGCATTCCATTTGAAGAGGAATCAGAGCTCAATCACGCAGAATTAGGGCCTTAATTCAGTTGCATATTTGAAATTTGATACCAAGACATTTTCAAAGAACTTCATCCACTCTTCCGTTTTACGTACATGAAATTGTAGACTTATGTCAGTGTTTTTTCCTTTCTAGGTGACCTTTTAGCTTTCCAGCTAGGAGATGAAGTCTTACAGATTTGTATTTTTTAGGTATGAGTGCTCTGTCTGCATGCATGCCAGACAGAGCTTCAGATCCCATTACAGATGGTTGTGAGCCACTGTGTAGTTGCTGGGAATTGAACTCAGAACCTCTAGAAGAGCAGCCAGTGAGTGCTCTTAACCGCTGAACCATCTCTCCAGTCCCCACATCTTTCTCTTTAAAAGCCAAATACAACATGATGCAGAAATTCTAAAAAACAAAAATGAGCCATGTGATCGTGGCACATGCCTTTAATCCCAGCACTTCGGAGGCAGAGGCAGGTGGATCTCTGAGTTCAAGACACGGCCTGGTCTATGGAATGAGTTCCAGGACAGCCAAGGCTACACAGAGAAACTCCCATCTTGAAAAGCAACACAGAAAAGTGACGAATTTGTATTTTATTTCATATTCTTGACGTTGATTGTAAACTTCTTTACCATGTCCTCAAACATCGGTCTTATTTACTCCCTCCAGTCTCTTACGTCTCTACCTTCAGGTTACACAGACTCTGAAAATGAGATTTTTTCAGTTCAGTATGGAAAGTGAGACATTGTTTCAATAAAACAGAACCAAAAAGCAAAATTGACAGGAAGGAGTTCTTATTACGTTTTTAAACTCCTTCTGTCTGTGTGTATATGGTATGCCACAGCACACACATGGAAGTCAGCACAGCTTTTAGAAGCCCCAGAGACAGAACTCAGGCCTTCAGGTTGGCAGCAACTACTTCCACCCACTGAGCCATCTCTCCAGCCTTGAGGAAATGCCCTTGATTGAGAGAGAGGCGAGGCCTAATCAGAACTCAGCCTGTGAACCTTGTTTAGTGAGCCAGAAAAAGTAAAACCTGAGATTTGGGGTGAGAATTAAAACAAAAAATATGTCAGCATAGGTTAGATATTTTTTTCTCAGTTAAGTCTATACTTTAATAATAGTATTTTTAGGAAACATAACAAAAGCATTTGGAGTGAACAAGAAAAAACATGGCAAAATGTTAATTGACAACTCTAGGTAAAAGTTTATCAGTGTCTTTTGGTTGTATGGCGGTGAGATTTTCTTGTTTTGTTTGTTTGTTTAATTTGAGACAGGGTTTGAGGAAGCTGTCCTCAAACCCCCTGGGTAGCAGAGGATGACCTTGAACTCCTGATCCTTCTGTCTCTACCTCCCAAGTGCTGGGATTACAGGTATATAGCACACACCTGGCTTTTTGCTTCAAAGACAACAAACTATTTCATTCTTCGGTTTCTCCTTCTGAGACAGGATTTCATTATGTACCGTCCCAGGTGCATGGGTTCACACAGGGCCATGAAGACTCAGAGACCACGGGGTCCCCAGCCTCTGTGGACTGAAGCACTTTCCCTTCGCCCATGGCATTTTTATTTTTCTCTATGTTTACACTTTAGCTAGTAGATTTCCATATGCCCAAAAGAACCTGAATGAAGCTTACAAAAATACACTTCCAAGTGCAAATACTTGATTCATGAGCTACCACGGTTTTCTGGATTTCCCCTAACCAAGTTTTGCATAGGCTTTGTATCCATGGGAAACTCTCAGGCAGGATTCACATAGGGCAACAAAAGGTATCTGTAACACAAAGGATGGATTAGGGCTGGGTGCTAACTCCAGGTGTGACCCAGCGGGGGACAGAGGGGGGTGCTTTCTGTCCCTCTGGCACCAGACCCGCAGGACCTATCACAGTACCCCAAGTTGGCCTTAAATCACTATGTAGTCCAGGCTGGCCTCAAAGCGTGAGCAGTGCCCGGACAACACACACGCATCGACACACCTAGCACATTGTCCTAGTCTTTCCGTGTGTTGTAGATTGGAACTTCTCACACTAAAGAGTTCAAGAGTCACTTCCTAAAGTTAACCGGTAATTGCGGCTTAGAGTTCCCTGGCAGTTTATACATGTGGGATAGATTTATACAATGATTGGTTTGTTTTTTGACAGGTGCCTTGGAGCACTATTTTAATGGCCTGGATCTGGTAAACAGAAAGCTACCTTATGGTCTTGCTCAGATTGGAGTGTGTTTCCATCCCGTTTCCGACACTAAGCAGATACCTGGCAGTGTTAAAAGGTACAAAATGTGACAGATAACCTGGTTTGGCTCCTAAATATTCAAGAATCAGTCATTCCCACTTGGGATACATTATATAATCTCCATAAAAGCTAACTTCCTGATTTTGTTTTTTAATACACAAAGAATTGGTGAAAAGACTGAAGCTTCATTGGTGTGGTTTACTCCTGCAAGGACCTCAAGCCAGTGGTTTGATTTCTGGTTGCGTCATAGGCTTCTGTGGTGGAGAAAGGTACTGACTGCAATAACAATTTCAGTAATTAATAATGAATTATTTATTTGCCTTTCTGTTCTTGGTTTTAAAGCAGGGCCTCATGTCACCCAGGCTGGTTTCAAGCTCTGGCCGTAGCCTAGAATGACCTTGAATTTACCTTTCTGGGATTATAAAGAGTGCTAACACCCCTGGCATGCTGATTGGCCTACCTAATCTCCTCTGAGTACTAGGCTTACAGGCGTGCACCACCACACCTGGCTTATAAATAGAACTTGAGGTAGCCGTGGGGTTTTTGTATGTGTGTTTGTCTTTGTTTTAGTAGCCAGGTGGCAGAGACCGACAGATTTCTGTGAGTTCCAGGCCAGCCTGGTCTACAGAACGAGTTCCAGGATGGCTTCCAAAGGTACAGAGAAACCCTGTCTTGAAGAACCAAAAATAAAAGTTACTGTGTAGCTGGAGGGATGGCTCAGTTGTCTTCTAGAGGACCAGAGTTTGGTTCTCAACACCCCAGTTAGGCAGTTTACAACTGCCTGTAACTACACCTGAGGTTCTGATTCCCTCTTCTGGCCTATGAAGGCATCTATAAACAGGTGGCACACCAAAGGTCCACATAAATAAAGTAAATCTTTAAAAAAAAAAAAGTTGCTGCATTTTGGGGGAGAGGGTGTGGGCAGGTCCATCACAAAACCGTGACCAGTGTGCGGCAGTCAGAGGGCAGCTTTGGGGAGTTAATTCTCTCTCCACTGTGTGGATTCTGGGAATCCAACTCCATATTCAGGCTTAGCAGCAAACACTTTACCCGCTGAACCATCTCTGTATCACGAATTCTAATTGGTCTTAATAAAAACTCAGAGTCAGCTATCACGGGGTGAAAGCGGAAGGACCAGAGAAGCCGAGCAGCCACTAGAGTTCTTACCTTTACCAGAGGGGCGGTCCTGTCTTCAGACTGCCTGCTGCTGCAGACTGTACTGAGCTCCTGGCTCCACCTCCCTAGTGCTGGGATTAAAGGTGTGGGATCCCAAGTGCTGAGATCACCTTTCTGTGAGCTCTATTTCTCTTAGAGACAGATTCAATCTTGCATAGCCCAGGGTGGCGTTGAACTCACAGAGATCCACCTGCTTCTGTCTCCCAGTCCTGGGATTACAGGTACGTGCCACCACTCCTTGGCCTCTAGCTCTGCACTCTGATCTTCAGGCAAGCTTTATTTGTTAAAGCACACAATATCCACCACACATCTCAGTGGCTCTGATTTTGCCTTTTTTGAGACAAGGCAACCCTCAAACCCGAGCTGGTCTGGAATTCACTTTTAGCTCAGTCTGACCTACAGCTAGTGGCAACCTTCTTAGTTTAGCTGGGATTACAGGTGTGAGCCTCCAGCTCACCTGTTTGGTTTTTTTTTTTCAGTTTGATGAGGTCCTGGAGTTGACAGGAGGCTCTCTGTCGTGGTGCTTATTGTTCCAGTGGGTGTCAGGGTGCCCGTGGCACAGATACGCTGAGCTCAGGTGCCGTGGCTAAGCCTTTATGTTTGGGGCTAGAAGTCCCAGGCAACCTTAATTCTCAGAGATAAGTATGAAACTGAAGGAAATTGATCCCGGCACTCAGAAGCAGGAGGGTCTTTGGCCAGCCATGTCTATAGAGACCCCTTCTCAGAAAACAAAAGTAAATTGAACATCTCATTAAATCAGTGAGACCGTTTGTTTTGTAGTTCGCAATGAGTCCATCTCACTTCAGCAGCACCGACTGTGAGGACGAAGCCGGGCGAAAGGGAAGCAAACTTTACTACAGCTTTCCCTGGGGAAAGGAGCCAATAGAGACTCTGTGGAACCTAGGAGATCAAGAACTACTACACATGTACCCCGGGAGCACATCTCGGTTACAGGTGTGTCACCCTGAGCTCCCGTGTGTCCTCTGACCAGATTCTCTGTTTTCTGAACCCCAGTAACAATAACATTTTTTGTTTTGTTTTAGGTTTTTGTTTTGTTTTTGGTTTTTTGGGTTTTTTTGTTCATTTTTTGGGACAGGATTTTTTTTTGTGTGTAGCTTTGGAGCCTGCCCTGGAACTCACTTGCTTAAGATAATGTCTGGTAGGTCTCTCCAGTGTACATTCATTTTCATTCTATTTTACTTTCTGTGTGGGTATTTTACCTGTGTGTATACAGTGCCCCAGAGGCCAGAGGAGGCCATCAGATCCCCTAGACCTGGAGTTACAGTTATAGCCCACCATGTGGGTACTAGGAATCAAACCCTGGTCCTCTGCAAGAACAAGTTCTCTTAACCCCTGAGCCATCTCTCCAGTCTAATGTACATTCATTTATATCTTGGGATGAACCCAAGACTTGGTGAATGTAAGTCCAGGAACTGGGCATGTAATGCATGCCTTTAATCCCAGAATATCTGAGGTTGAGGTCAGCCAAAGCTACATAGTGAGTTCCTGGCTCAAAAAACAAACCAGGGTTTTAGAGATGGTTGATCTGGTAAAGCACTTGCTGCTGAGCTTGACAGCTGAGTTCAGTGCCAGGGACCCACATGGTGAAAGTAACAACACGTGGTCCTCTTACCTCAGATGCATGTGTTGGCACCTGAGCCCCCACCACCCCATTTTCAAACACAAGAATGGTAAAGGGACTATTAAATAGCAGGCCTCTCCCAGGGAGCACTGAAAAAGTTCTGAGGCCTCGGCCCCTCAGGTGAGTCAGCTCACCCTCTCAAGGAGCAGAGCTGCTGGGTCTGACATTTACAGGTGATGAACTTGAAGCAGAGACAGTGTCGGCATCTTCAACCCAGTGCTCCGCGTGCTCCTGCATGGGCTAAGTCCTTTATAAGATGAATTTGTGATTTTTTTTTCTGATTGTGTAAGTCTAAAATATATAACTTTAAGGAAAGTTCTGCTAGCTGGGCATAGTGGCACACACCTTTAATCCTGGCACTCGGGAGGCAGAGGCAAGCAGATCTCTGAGTTTTAGGCTTTATCCTGGTCTGAACATAGTGAGTTCCAGGATAGCCAGAGCTATACAGTGAGGTCCTGTTTTGAAACATACACACTCAAGAAAAAAGTTCTGCCAAATGGTCCTTTTTTTATTCTCTTCTATGAAGGGTCGAGATGGGCGGAAAAACGTGGTTCCTTGTGTTCTGTCTGCAAATGGGGACCTAGACCTAGGCACGCTGGCTTACATCTACGATTCCTTCCAGCTCACAGAGAATTCCTTTGCAAGGAAGAAGAGCCTTCAGAGAAAGGTGCTTTTGCTATTTCATGGATTCGGGAAACTAAAATTATATGGGGATCTTTGTTGTTGGTCCCCCCGCTTCTATACAGTAACTGTGCTTTCCTTCTTCTTGTCCCTTAATTGCCTCAGGTGCTTAAACTTCACCCTTGTTTAGCCCCTATTAAGGTGGCTTTGGATGCGGGGAAAGGCCCGACGGCAGAACTAAGACAGGTGGGTTAAATAAATCTAATTGCCACAACTTTTTGTGTGTTCGCATGTGGTATGGAGGTCAGGACAACTTAGGAGGTGGTTCTGTCCTTCCACTGTGTGGGTCCAGGCCCTGGGAATAGAACGCAGGTGCCCAGGCAGTAACTGCCTTTCCCCCACTGAGCCATCTTGCTGCCAGTCGCTCGGAAGTTTTCAGGAAGCAGTGTGTGGTTGACTTCCTAAATGCAGTGCTCAGCCTGTCTCTTCCTTCTCATCCTGACATGGAAGAACTGTATCCTGTCACAAGCCTTTACAGTTATCATGGCTTTTCTGCAACCATGGGTTTTTTTTTTGTTTACTGTTTTATGTTTTGAATGATAATGGTGATAATTCTTGATTGGTATAAAACTGTTTCTTGGAAGATTTGAAGTCAATATTCAGTTGGCATTGCTTAATTTCTTCATTTTTAGGAAGTATGCAGTTCAGTAAGGCATTCAGTGCATAAACTCTAACATTGGAAAGCTAAACAGTTTACATGGTTTTAGAGATTGAAGAAAGTGGTTTATAGTTTCACAACACTTTCCTTTCATATTTGAAATCTATGTTTTTCCTCCAGGTTTGTCAAGGGCTACTTAATGAATTACTAGAAAATGGGATTTCTGTGTGGCCTGGTTATTTGGAGACTGTGCAGTCTTCATTAGAGCAACTCTATGCAAAGTAAGGATGATCTTCCTTTTCATTATTTAATTTATATTTCATTATGCTAATAGAATTAAATCTCTTCTAAATATAATCTTTTTTTAAAATTATTTATTTATTTATTTATTATGTATACAATATTCTGTCTGCGTGTATGCCTGCAGGACAGAAGAGGGCACCAGACCTCATTACAGATAGTTGTGAGCCACCATGTGGTTGCTGGGAATTGAACTCAGGACCTTTGGAAGAGCAGGCAATGCTCTTAACTGCTGAGCCATCTCTCCAGCCCCCTAAATATAATCTTTAAAATGAGGTTGCAGCCAGATGGTGGTGGCGCACGCCTTTAATCCCACCCAGCATTTAGGAGGCAGAGGCAGGTGAATCTCTATGAGTTCAAGGCCAGCCTGGTCTACAGAGCGAGTTCCAGGACAGCAAGGGCTACACAGAGAAACTCTGTCTTGAAAAACCAAAAATTAAAATGGGACTGCAGAGGTGGCTTATTGATGGAGTGCTTGTTGCTCTTACAGAGAACCCAGGTTTGGTTGCCAGCACCCATCCTGCGCAGCCACATCGCTCACTGTTTTAAGTGCTACCCCAGGTTCTCAGCGGCCTCCATCCTCCGCGGCTGCTGCGTTCATGAGGCATGCGCACATAGACACGCGCATAGAAGTGATGCATAATAACACATGGAGCAACAACGCATCATGAAGAGCACCTGCTTCTCTTGCAGGCGACCTTCTTAGCACCCACGTGGCGGCTCACAGCCTTCTGTAACGGGAGTTCCAGGCATTCATTGCCGCCTTCTGGTTCCCATGGGTACCAAGCACACAGGTGGTGTACATACATGTAGGCAAACATAGAAATAAATCTTTTTTTTAAAAGATTTATTTATTATGTATACAATGTTCTGCTTGCGTGTGTCCCTGCAGGCCAGAAGTTGGCACCAGATTTTATTACAGGTGGTTGTGAGCCACCATCTGGTTGCTGGGAATTAAACTCAGGACCTCTGGAAGAACAATCAGTGCTCTTAACCACTGAGCCATCTCTCCAGCCCCAGAAATAAATCTTTTTAAAAAATGATTCCTAGCTAGGTGGTTGTGGTGCATGTCTTTAATCCCAGCACTTGGGAGGCAGAGATAGGCAAATCTCTTTGAGTTCGAGGCCAGCCTGGTCTACAGAGTGAGTTCTAGGACAGCCAGGACTGTTAACACAGAGAAACCCTGTCTTGAAAAAGCAAACAAACAAAAACAAAAAGAGATTCCTAACTTTTCCTTTCACAGACCTTTGTGCCTTGAGCTAGTAATTCCCACAGCAAGAAGCAATATTTGGCAAGTATTTGAAGATATACCTCAGTTTATCAGTTTTCAGGGAGGAAATTGGGTGTATAAAATCGGAACTGAAGGAATATAACTGGAGCACCTTTCCTGGCTGGCTTTGGGGTCTGTCTGAGATTTAGGTGGAGGACAGAGACCCAGTCTCTTCAGTGATTGGCATCTTTGCTTACCCAGAGCTGAAGGCAGCTTCTAGTTCATCATCTCTCACTGAGAAGCCAACGTCTGACGCTTTTCGAATGCTAGTATTTCTGCAGCAAGTGGAAATTTCCATGTGACCTCTGACAGGCTACGGTCAAAGCACACAAAGCACACGTGCTCGGTATGAGGCATCTTTACTGCTCCCCAAGTCGGGTGTGTGCCTGACTCCTCAGTTGCAGTCTCTATCAGTTCACGCAGCCTCCCTGTTCCCCCAAGATCTCTCAGTACAGAGTCTTACACTAACTCAGGGAAATCCTCTCACCTCAGCATCTTGAGTGCTGAGATAGTAGGTGTGAGCCACTGTGCCTTACTCCTATTTAGGTCTCAACTTCACACTGCTCTGACTTTCTAGCCATTACCCAAATTAAGGTCACTAATATTTTCGTCTGGTTTATTTTTTTTTAAATTATTGTTATGTATTCAGTGTTCTGCCTGCATGTATCCCTTCAGGCCAGAAGAGGGCACCAGATCTCATTACAGATGGTTGTGAGCCACCATGTGGTTGCTGGGAATTGAACTCAGGACCTTTGGAAGAGCAGGCAAAGCTCTTAACCACTAAGCCATCTCTCCAGCCCTGTCTGGGTTATTAAAACAATCTTACAATTGAAATCTCTCTAGTGTTACTACTTTTCTATTTTCTTAATTTCTGCTTTTTTTGTAAAATAATTTATCCTTTTTGCTTATTTTTATTTGTTTCTAGCTTTTGGTGTTGAATTTATATATATTAATATAATTTATATTATATATAAATGTATATATATAAGATTAGGAGATTTTGTGTTTTGTTCTTTTACTTTGTAGGCATGGTAGCTCATACCTGTGATCTCAGTGATCTGTAGGCTGAGGCAGGAAGATCACAAGGTTAAGGCCAACTTGGGCTCCATAATGAGATCCTGTTTCCAAAAAGCAGTACATAAAGAAAGTATACTTTTCAGATAGTGTCTGCAGGAAAACAGTTCTCAGCAAGTAGCAGCAACCGTCCAGGTGTGGTGGCAGAAGGTCATGTGTGTAGCTCAGTGGCCGAGCACAAGACCTGGGTTTTTTAGACTCCAGCAGGGACAAAATGGAAATGGAATAAGTGGTGTTTATTCAGATAGAAAATGAAGGAGGGGAACTTGACCTCCCATGTTTCCATGTGCTCTGAAGTCTTGTTCATGTGGGGTATCACTTAAAAAATTACCCTATATTTATTTATCGTGTAGGTATGGGATGTGTGCTAGTATGGGTGTGCACATATATGGAGTTCTGAAGCCTCTTTTTTTTTTTTTTTTTTTTGGTTTTTCGAGACAGGGTTTCTCTGTGTAACAGTCCTAGCTGTCCTGGAACTAGCTCCTGTAGACCAGGTTGGCCTCAAACTCATAGAGATCCGCCTGCCTCTGCCTCCCGAGTGCTGAGAGTGTCAAGGCCTGACTGAAGTGAAAGTGGCTTGGACTCTGGGGTATCAGATAGTGAGGAGCTGATGTCCGTGTGGTGCTCATGTATTTTGTTGACTGCTCTCAGGTACGATGAAATGAGCATCCTGTTCATGGTTCTGGTTACCGAGACTACTTTGGAACATGGGTTAATCCAGCTGAGAAGTCGAGACACCACGATGAAGGAAATGATGCACATATCCAGACTGAAAGACTTTCTCATCAAGTATCTAGCGTCGGCCACGAAAGTATAGGTCTTCATAGTTCTGTAATAAATACTCTTTTTGTTAGCTTATATTGATATGGTTTTGACCGTTTTGCATTTATAAAATGGACATTTTTGTCTCTTTCTTTGATTTGGTTCTTATTATCCTTTTGATATGGTCTATTATGAAAACACAAATCCTGATCTGCCAAATGAGCAAAATCAGGTTGGGCCACATGGTGAGACCTTGTCTCAATAATTAAAAAGAAAAGAAAAAATCCTGAGGCTGGACGTGCTCATTCCTGTAATCCCAACACTTGGGAGTCTGGACAGAAGGCTTGTTAAGCATTCTAGGCCAATCCAGGCTGTAGAGTGAGACTTCATCTCCAAAATAAACAAATGAGAAGGTTGTTGAGGTGGCTCAGGAAGTAGAGGCAGAGGCACACTTGCCATCGCACCTGAAGAATTTGATACCTTGTATATGTATGGTAGAAGGTGAGAAGCAAATCCTCCAAATGTGAACCATGGCAAGTGAACCTCGTTTTTTGGGTTTTTTTGTTTTTTTGTTTTTTCGAGACAGGGTTTCTCTGTGGCTTTGGAGCCTGTCCTGGAACTAGCTCTTTTAGACCAGGCTGGCCTCGAACTCACAGAGATCTGCCTGCCTCTGCCTACTGAGTGCTGGGATTAAAGGCGTGTGCCACCACCACCCAGCCCAAGGTTAATTTTTTTAATACAGTCTCAGAGTTTTACAGTGTGATCAAATATCCCACAACATTTCCCACTTTTTGTTTAAATAAAGTTTTTAACTTTTAACACAGTAAAAGTATATACAAAAAAACCCAATTATCTGGTATTGTCTAAATAAAAAGCTTTCAACTCTTAACACAGTACAACTATACAGCAAGAACAATTATCAGGCAAGAAGTACATTCACAATGTATAGTCCATTTGTATTTGGAAAATTTGGAGAAAGTACTCTATTATCCATCCTATCTTGGTGAATCCAATGTTTTATACCTAAACCACTTTTTATCATAACTTGTATTACAAGCCTAAAAATATCTTTTTAGGTCTTAAAACATTTTCTTAGATAAACAACTTAAGTTTTTATGTCTCTTAACCTTATACACTTTACATTTTTTGTAAGTTTCTTTTCTGAATTAGGTAACAAGAAAAACTTAATCTAGTCTTCAATTCCCATCAGAGACCCGAAAAGAATATAATTTTACCTGAGTAAAGAGGAAGTACAAAGCAAGCAACCTCCATAACTATAGAAATGACAGGGACAGCTGGCTGCCTGGACAGTCACCCAAGGTTCCTCTGTAACGTTAGGGCATTCGTCTTTGTCCTTCCAACTAGAATACCTAACAGACTTTTCTGTGAAGCAGGAATTTTGAAGGATTGGCCTAAATTGGCAAAGTTTATCAGTCTCCTTTGTGTTCTGCTTGTCCAACTTGGACAGTGTACTGTCAGCAGTCGAGGGCAGTTTCTTGCCCAGTGGCTAGCTTTGCCATATTGAAAGTAAAACCCATATGGAGGTTCCTTGATGCCCATCATCATTTTTTGAGGTAAATTATTGTTTTGTTTCTGAGATTGTAGTAAAGTTTGTTTTTTGTTTGGTTGGTTGGTTGGTTTTGGTTTTTCAAGACAGGGTTTCTCAGTAGCTATGGCGCCTGTCTTGGAACTCACTCTGTTGACCAGGCTGGCCTTGAACTCACAGAGATTTGCCTGTCTCTGCCTCCTGAGTGCTGGGATTAAAGGCGTGTGCCACCACTGCCCGGTAAATCTAATATTTCTATAGGATTCCATTTAACTTCTTCATAACCTTGGGGCTGCCTATGGTCTGCTGGTCCTTCTTGTATAATAACTGGATAAACTAAGGTTGACTTTCTAATAACCATGGCCCGCCCCTCTTCAGTTTTATCATGCAGTGTGTGGTAGATTCTTGTCTTAATTCTTCTGTGTCAGAGTATTTTTGTTTGCATTAGTAGGTCTTTCAAAGGATTGTATCAGTCAATTTTTCATATTTGTCACAGTTATCAAACCACTTTTTTAAAAAATAAAATATGAATTTCCAAACTGATAGTAATTGTAATCAGAATTATGTCAATCCCAGCTAAGTCGGTTATCTCTTCATTTATTTTTTTCAATTTTCAAACCATCTGTTGTGGCATTATACAGAGTCCTAACTCCCTGAATTGTGATATTTTACTTTTTTTTTTTTTTTTTTTTTTGAGGCAGGATTTTTCTTTAAGAACCCTGGCTGTCCTGGAACTTTGTGGACCAGGTTGGCCTCCAACTCCCAGAGATCCGCCTGCCTCTGCCTCACAAGTCCTGGGATTAAAGGTGTGTGCCACCACCACCCAGTAATATATCCCAGTCTTAATGTGGGAAAGATTTTTCTTTGGACTTCCCAGGTGCCTTACCAAATCTGTTGTGGTATCTGTGGCAGCAGGAATGTGAGGCCCTTGGGGGACCGCGATGGGAGAAGCTGCCTGTGGAGCATCTGCAGAAGCAGAAGAAGTGATGGCTTTAGAAGCTACTTCATGACTTCATCCCACGTGTTGTACACCGTTTTGTTGTTATTTTTGTTTTTGTTTTTTTGGTTTTTTGTTTTGTTTTGTTTTTCAAGACAGGGTTTCTCTGTGGCTTTGGAGCCTGTCCTGGAACTAGCTCTTGTAGACCAGGCTGGTCTCGAACTCACAGAGATCCACCTGCCTCTGCCTCCTGAGTGCTGGGATTAAAGGCGTGCGCTACCACCGCCCGGCTGGACACCGTATATTTTTATCTAAGTTGTTCAACTTATCAATAAAGACTCAGGAGTCAGGTTTTTAGTCAGAAAACCTGCTAGATTAGAGAAACCAAGAAGCAACCAACTGGCCTTCCTTTTTGAACAGGGACCCAGCAAAAGAGTGTCTCTCCACACTGTCCCAAACCCAAAAGGACCGTGAATCTCTTAAGTCCCTCTCTACTTGTTTCTGTGGGTCTCTCTATCCATATTCCTGGCTCCTCCTTCCTCTCTATGGCTAATTGTCAACTAGTTGCTTGCTCCACCCCCAATCCAAAGTTAATTTTTTATTAACACAGTCTCAGAATTTCACAGTTCAATCAAATATCCTAAAACAGTGTTGACAAGCGCTTACCAACTGTGCCACCTCCCTTGCCCTGTCTTGAACTTCTGATTTTCCTGCCTCTTCAGTGCTGAGATTATAGGCATCTGCCACTACCCCTAGTTTGTCAGTGTGCACTGCTAAGCCATCAGTCTACCAGCCGAGCCACACCCTGGCCCTCAGTTCTGTTCTCGCTTTGTTCTTGGTTTTTTCAATTTGCCATCAGCGGTAGCAGAAAGGTGACAGTGCTGTTGAAGACACTCAGACGGAAAAGGAAAAGTGGGCTTTGGCACGTGTATCTGACAGTACATTCTTTGAGACAGGGTTTCTCTGTAGCTTTGGAGCCTGCCCTGGAACTAGCTCTTGTAGGCCAGGCTGGCCTCGAACTCACAGAGATCCACCTGCCTCTGCCTCCCGAGTGCTGGGATTAAAGGCGTGCGCCACCACCGCCCAGCTTTTTTTTTGTTTTTCAAACAAAAAACCACCACACACACAGACACGAATACCACACATATGGGGACACAGACACACACATGGACACGGACACAGGTATACACACAAGGAAAAAAGGAACCAAAGTCCAAGGACCAAAGATGACTCTAAGGACCTGCTTAGAGCCACTAGGGAACAAGCAACAGTGCCAGGATTTAAACTTGAATTGACTTTTTCAGGGAGGGAAGAGATGAAAGGGATTTGAGCTAGGTCTTAAGTAGCCCGGGCTAGCCTTAAATTTGCTAGGTAGCTGGGGATAGCCTTGAAACTCCTGTCCTTCCTGCATCTACTGCCTTAGTGCTAAGAATACAGATGTGCCTTACCACATGCCCAGCTAGAGGTGATTACAGACTCCATCAACTCACAACAACCTCAGGGAGGAGCACTACACTTTAGCAATGAGGAAATAGGCCAGAACACGTTGACAGGAGGGTAGAGGTGCAGCAAAATGGTTGGAGCATTTTCCTACCATGTATGAGGCCCTGGGTTTGATTATAAACATCTCATACAAAAGGAAGGGAGGGAGGGAGCCGTCTGCTTTTTATAAGTACTAAAACCAGCAGCTACAGATGTTTTGTCATGAAACAAATATGCAAGGAGCTGCTGGGGAAACAGGAATTGAAAATAGGAAGTCCCACATAGCATTGCTCATCGGGTCACACACCAAGTAGAGATTTTGCAAGTTCACAAGGAGGCGAGACAAGCCATCTGTCACCAAACAGGGTACACTGTAGTCCCAAGCTTACTCACATGGTCTGGCTACGCAGTGGATAAGAACACTTCACAGAGGACCTGGGTTCAGTTCCCAGCACCCACATCAGGTAGCTCACAACTGCCTGTAACTCCAGTCCAAGGGATTCAACACCCACTTCCAGCCTCTTCAGGCACCTACAAACAGGCACCCACAAATACACATCAAAACAAGTATAAAACAAAATACTGTTTTTACATGAGAAACCAAAACAGGGCTGGCTAGTTTTTTGTCAATTTGACAAACTAAATGGAACTTCAGTTGAATCGCCTCCAGCAGATTGGCCTGTGGATGTTGGCCGAGTTTTCTGTCCTACCCGGTCCCACACTCATTCAGTCCCAAAGAAACACACAGAGGTCTACATTAATTATAAACTGGTTGGCCTATTAGTTCAGGCTTCTTATTAACTCTTTCTTACATCATACATTATCCCATTATTCTTGTCTGTGCTAGCCACGCACCTCGGTCCCTTCTATCAGCAAGGCCCTCTCATCTTGCTTCCTCTGAGGCTGGGTGACAACTGCAGACTGAGTCCTCTTCCCAGAATTCTGTTCTCATCCCACCTATACTTCCTGCCTGGCTACTGGTCAGTCAGCGTTTTATTAAAACACATTGACAGGGTATAGACCATTATCCCACAGCATGTGGATAAGTCTGAAGGGTGTTTTTATTTTCTTTTTCTGTCTGTTGTTGTTTCTCAAGACAGGGTTTCTCTGTGTAGCCCTGGCTGTCCTGGACTCTCTCTGTAGACCAGGCTGGCCTTGAACTCTTAGAAATCTGCCTGCCTCTGCTTCCCAAGTGCTACGTAGGCCACCGCCCAACTTAAAGGGTATTTTCTTGATTAATGTTAATGTGGGAGGACCCATCACGCTGTGGGAGGTGGTCCTGGGCAGGTGGACCTGGGTTGTGTGGAAAAGCAGTCTGAGCAAGCTTGCTGTTAAGCAGCATTCTTCCGTTTACTTTGCTTCAGTTCCCGCCTTGAGCTGCAGCCCTGGCCTCCCCCCCACGATGGTGGATTATAACCTGTAAGTCCTCAAACATACCTACCCCAAGTCGTTTGGATCCACGTATCGATGTGAAAGACCCAACCAGGTTATTTCGGGGAAGATTGTGGAACTTTGGGCTGGAAAAACCACCCAGTGCTTAGAGCTTGGTGAGCTGAGCAGTTAGGTCTGTGGGAGCTTGGGAGCTGATGCTGAGCCGCCCAACTTGTGAGGTTTCTGAGGGATTACAGGTGTGCACCATCACGGCCAGCTGCCAACTTGCCGGTCACTTTAAACAATCCTGGCTCCAGTTTGAATCCCCCGTCTTGGGGAGGATCCCACATGCTTGAGAGTGTTTGAGTGGTAGATTCCCTACCATTACAACACATCCTGTTGGTTCGAGCCTTACATGAGGTTGTCCCTGTATTCCCCACCCGAGGTACTCTTTATGGGGAACACTGTGGGGGGAGGAGGGGAACCCCTGTTCAGAGGAAAATCAGAACTCGGGGAGACGTAAATTCTATTTGAGTTTATCTATACCTTGGGCCAGCGTTTTCATTGTCCCTGTGCCAGCTGACACTCTGTCTGGACAGCTGGCTGTAAAGTCAGCCCGGCTGCTGCTCGGCACAGCTGGGTGAGCTTGAGCTTAATTACAGCCTTTTCCTTTTTAAAGACTGAACCCCCGGAAAGGTTGAATACCTTCTCCTATATTTGGATTTCTTTACTTTTAAAATTACATTTACTTGATTTGTGTGTGTGTGTGTGTGTGTGTGTGTGTGTGTGTGTGTGTGTGTGTGTACACATACACACTCCCTGGTACCTGTGTTGAGGTCAGAGGACAACTTGTGGGTCCTGGGAATTGAACTCAAACTACACAGCAAGGGCTTTAAACCACTGAGCCATCCTGAGGGCCCAGGATTTCTGTAATGACATGCTGCATTGAAGGACCCAGGCGTTCCATTCTTTTGCACACACAACAGACTTGTGTGTACACAGGCATCAAGCCATGTTTGTAGTGTAAGAACTCCCATAGCTGCATTATTTGTAACAGCCCAAGGCTGAGAACAACCCCAAGTAAATTCCTCTCTAGGATTAAAGGTACACACCACTACCACCTGGTTTCTATGGCTAACTAGTATGGCTCCTGGGATTAAAGGTGTGTGTCACCACTGCCTGGTCTGTAAGACTGGCCAGTGGGGCCTGCTTACTCTCTGATCTTCAGGCAAGCTTCATTTATTAAAATACAAATAAAATATCACTCCAGAATGCACCTTTGGATGTGTACATTTGAGATCTGAGCATTCTTAAATCCACTGATCCCTCTGCACAGACAAAGATGATTTCCTACCCTTGTTGGGGACAGCATCCTCCTCCCTTTGTACCTAACACAATGCAAGCTTGGTGCAGGAGGAAGATAATTTAGTGTATTTGTGTTATAATGAACATATCAATTTCAAGCCAGGTGGTGGTGGCACACACCTTTAATCCCAGCACTTGGGAGGCAGAGGCAGGCGGATCTCTGTGAGTTCAAGGCCAGCCTGGTTCCAGGACAGGTTCCAAAACTACACAGAGAAACCCTGTCTCGGGGGGTGGAAGGGGGTGAAGCAAAGCAAATCAATACTAACAAGATTTGTTTTCTTTTTCATTAGGTATATGTGGATATCTATGGGGGTGTATGCACACATGAGTGCCTAGAGTCCAGAGAGGGTATCGGATTCCCTGGAATTGAGGTTCAGGCCGTTATGAGCTGCCTAACGTGGGGGTTAGGAGACACCCAGTGTCTTCTGTAGCACAGGCTTTTAACTACTGAACCATCTCTTCAACACCAATACGAACTTTATGTGTTTGCAGCCACATAGTCACACACACACACAACGAGGTCTGCTCCCCTATACTGCGGGGGTTACAGGTGTGTGTAGTCACACCTGAGTTTTTACATGGGTGCTGTGGACCTGACACAGGTTCTCATATTTGTGGAGTAAGCACTTTCCTGAGAAGCCATCTCCCCAGACCCTCAGACCCATTTTCAAGGTCACGTATATTTAGACGTGGATTATGCTTTGTGGTGGTCTTTATTTGTAGTTGTTGTTTGTTGTGTGTTTCTTCTTGCTTTCTTTTTCTTTTTCTTTTTTTTTCTTCCTTTTTTTGAGATGGGGGGTCTCACTATGTAGCTATGGCTGTCCTGGAATTCACAGAAATCCACCTGCCTCTGTATCCCGAGTGCTGGAATTAAAGATGTGTAACACCACACCTGGCCACACTTTGTGTTTTTGTGTTTGAACCTTTGGTAGGCATGGGGACAAGGGAACATGAAAGATGATTATTGCTGGGCGGTGGTGGCGCACGCCTTTAATCCCAGCACTCAGGAGGCAGAGGCAGGCGGATCTCTGTCAGTTCGAGACCAGCCTGGTCTACAAGAGCTAGTTCCAGGACAGGCTCCAAAGCCACAGAGAAACCCTGTCTCGAAAAACCAAAAAAAAGACGATTATTGTAATCCCTCATGGTTCACTCACAAACAGCACTGTTGTCTGAGATTGAACATTTTTGTTTGTTTGTTTGTTTTCAAGACAGGGTTTCTTTGTAGCTTTGGGGCCTGTTTGGAGCTAGCTCTTGTAGACCAGGCTGGAACTCAGAGATCTTCCTGCCTCTGCCTCCCGAGTGCTGGGATTAAAGGCATGCGCCACCATCGCCTGGCTAGTTTTGTGTTTTAAAATGGGGTCTTGCTTTGTAATCCCAGTTGGCCTTGAATTCAGGGTCCTCCTTCCCCAACTTGGTGTGAAGCTGTGAAGCACCAGGCGAATTTGCTGTTTGCCCACACACACCAGCTTACTAGAAAGTCTTTTTTATATGGGATGCAGTCGGTTTCTTCACACTTCAGTAGGTGAGGTCAGAATAGACGCAATCAGCTTTATTACCAACATGGCCTTCTGAAACAGAAAAGGGAAAAGAACTCAGTCACTTCTAGCTATAAACTCAGGCAGAGTCTAAATGGGATCCCCATTTCAGGAGTGTGGGCTCGGTGGGTAACAGCGCTTGTCACCAAGCTTGAAGACTCTAGTTCTATTCCAGGGTCCCACAGGGAGGAAGGAGAGAGCTGACGCCAACTTGTGCTCAGTGGGTCCCAGCAGGCTCCTCCTCTCAGCACTGGGGTCACAGGCCCGAGCATGGCTGCACCAAGCTTTTTGCGTGAGGGTTGGGGGTCCACACTCATGTCCTATGCGAGTGAGGCGGGCAAGAGCTCCGAGCGCAGAGCCATCTCCCCAGCCCCCAATTGCTCCTTGAAAATGTTTTAGTAGTGACCCTGAATCCTCTTCTTGGGAGTTTTTTGATTTTTTTTTATTCTTATTTTAATTTTGTGCGTGTGAGGGGTGTATGCACACGTGGGCACAGGTGCCCTTGGAGGCCAGGTGCTGAAGTTACAGGCGGTTATGAGCTGCCTGACTTGAGCATGGGAAGTGGACATAGGTCCTCCGGAAGGGACAAGTCATCTCTCCAGCCTGTCTTGGAAGTATTTAGAAGACAGTCTCTACCTTGTCTTTTTCTCCTCCAGCCTCAGCACCTGATGTATTTGTGGGAACTGTTATTGGTTACTGTTGACTTGCTGGGAACCTGGGGTCCCCATATCCCAGATACAAAGTCCCTGCTCACAGTGATGTCGCAGGGACTCTTGTCTCATTCCAAAAGCATCTCTTGTCCCCAACATGACTCACCTTGTTCCCTGGGTGCCACCTCCTTGAAGACTGGAGTGGCATAGTATAGCTCCTGGGGTTGTCCTGCCTCTGAGCAAAAACAAACAGAACCAAGAAAGGAAAACAATGCATAGCATCACTAAGCTGATTCTTGAATCCTCCAACTGTGGTGGGGGGCAAGAGAGAACACTTTCCTTTTGGGGGTGTATGGAAACGTGTTGCTGTCACTCCAAGTCTGATCCACACTCCTGCTTGGCAAGATGGGAATGGCAGAAAATGGGAGCTGGTGCTGGTGTGTCAGGGCTTGCACAGTGCTCAGAGTGTGACCGGGACCTGTTGAGCTGCCTGGGACGGAGCCCTGAGCTAGACCCTTCCACCACAAAACATTCAACATGCAGTGTCTGATTTGATAAGCGGCTAAATATTGTATGGTATGGTGACTCTAGCTAGTCATTAAATACCACCCTCTTGAAGACTGCAAAGGACCGGTTTTATGCTCTCTCACTTACTCCAGCACTCAGCTGGCATGTGTGGAGCCCTGGGTTTGTTCCTAAGCATAGCAAGATGGAAATAAGCAAGCAAACAAAAATGAGATGTGCTCGCCTCTGCAGCATGCGGACTGAAATAGATACAGAAATAGTTATCATGGCCTCTGGTCAAGAATGACATGCAAATTAAGTCACATTTGTAATCCTAGGACTTGCGAGGATGGAGCAGGAGGATTGTCATGAGTTTGAGATCATCCTGGGCTGCATAGTGAGTTCAAAGTCAGCCTAGACTAGATGCTAATTAAAAAGTGAACAAACAAAAAAATCTGTTCCCAAGTCAG
This sequence comes from Ondatra zibethicus, assembly GCA_004026605.1. Taxonomy (NCBI): domain Eukaryota; kingdom Metazoa; phylum Chordata; class Mammalia; order Rodentia; family Cricetidae; genus Ondatra; species Ondatra zibethicus. The sequence goes on from PVIU01017564.1 coordinate 21,440, forward strand.
GCGGTGGTGGCACACACCTTTAATCCCAGCACTCGGGAGGCAGAGGCAGGTGGATCTCTGTGAGTTCGAGGCCAGCCTGGTCTCCAAGAGCTAGTTCCAGGACAGGCTCTAAAGCTACAGAGAAACCCTGTCTCGACAAACGAAAAAAAAAAAAAATCTGTTCCCAAATAACAAAGTTTCACATAATAAACATATATAGTTTTTATTTGTTATTAAAAGAGATGTTTTTAAAGATCAGCTTGTTGGACATAGTATCACATGTTTGTGATTCCAGCGCAGAAGAAGCTGAGGCAGGAGGATCGCAAGCTTGAACCCAGGCCGGGCTACGTAACAAGACAGTCACAAAACAAAACATATTAACAACAAAAACTTATTTTAAAAGATGATCATAAGCCAGGCAGTGGTGACACACGCCTTTAATCCCAGCACTTGGGAGGCAGAGGCAGGCGGATCTCTGAGTTTGAGGCCAGCCTGGTCTACAGAGCTAGTTCTAGGACAGCAAAGGCTACACAAAGAAATCCTGTCTTGAAAAAATAAACAAAAATATGATCATGAAAGACTTTGGGATACAGCATGGGTCATCCCAAGCTAATATAAAGTCATCTCTAAGTATATTAAGTAAAAAAAAAAAAAAGAATCGAGGCTAGAATGGCCGGCTGGTGACATGCTACATCTGGAGAGTAAGATGGGAGATGGAGGGCAGAGGTGGGAGGGAGATGGGATACGCTGTTATTTTCCTTCCTTTTTTTTCAAACTCATGTCTCTGGAGAATCTTTTTAAAAAGTAATTTTTTCATAACCAGAACTGTGTAGAGTACTTGTTTAGCATATGTGACACCTTGGGTTCAAGTTCCAGCACCATACCATATATACATATTCTACTATATATGTAAACAGTCACGCCAACCAACCAACCAAACTCATCAAAACAGCATACCATATATACATATTATACTATACATGTATGCAGTCGCCACAAACCAACCAACCAAACTCATCAAAACAGCATACCATGTATACATATTATACTATATATGTACACAGCCACCCCAAACCAACCAACCAAACTCATCAAAACAGCCGGCCAGTTGCCAGGCGGTGGTGGCACATGCCTTTAATCCCAGCACTCGGGAGGCAGAGGCAGGTGGATCTCTGTGAGTTCGAGACCAGCATGGTCTACAGACCTAGTTCCAGGACAGGCTCCAAAGCCACAGAGAAACCCTGTCTCGAAAAACCAAAAAAAAAAAAAAAAAACCAGCCGGTCGGGCCCCTAACCTGTTTGAGTCTCACAGACGTTTGCATACAGCTCGCCTTGCATGGGTGCATCTCCAGAACCCTTGGACTCGTTCTCTCTCTGAGCTTTTCCTGACAAAAAAAAAAAAGGCAGAGTTGTCACATTTAACCAGTTTAGACATTTTTCCTGTCTTCTCTGCCAAGGTGCAGAATTTTCCATGATTCTAAGAGGCATGCCTCAGTGCTGGCCTGAAGTAATGCGGGACACAACCACAGATCTGTATAGGACACCCACTCCTCTGACCCATGGGCTTCCTGACCAGGCCCTGTCTTAGCCTAGAGATCGTGCTGGAAACAGACGTGCTTTCTCTCCTTCCTGAGAAGAACAGTTGGTGGAAGCCTTGAGTCATCTTTGAGAGATGAGTGATGCCGCTAAGTTCTGTCAGCAGAAATTTTTCGAGACAGGGTTCCTCTGTGTAGCCCTAGCTGCCCTGGAACTCGCTTTGTAGACCTGGCTGGCCTTGAACTCTGAGGCCTCCTGTCTCTGCCTCCCAAGTGTTGGGAATAACAGCTTGCGCAAATCTTAATGCCTCTTTGACAAAATATCAGAGTGGTTTTGTTTACAGAAAAGGGACATGTTCTGGAGATGTTTGAGGAGCTGTGTTAAATAGGGCACCCACTTTCAAGGGTTTTTAGGGCATACAAGCTAAGCAAGGACCGTACTACTGAACTGTCCCAGGGGCTTTTCAACTATTATATCAATGAAGTGCCTGCCCTCTGTGACCTTTGTCCCTGTAGATATGGAGGAGGGGGGCTGACATCTGTGAATGAGTCTTACTAATTCAGAGTCTCTCCATAGCCCTGTTCCACAGACCAGAAGGCTGAGACCCAGAGAAGCAAAGGCACAAGCTACCCAACAGCCCTCTGCTTGGAGCCTTCTGTGCTGAGACACAAATGCTGTTTTGTGCAAATCTAGCTCTTTCTCCACATCTGTGTGACCAGTGAAGGGGCCACTTTGAAATCTTTACCAGAGAAGGGCTTAGAGGTAAATAGGGAACGGGAAAGGCTCCTAACTGAATGGTGAAGGAAGGGTTTCTTTCTTTCTTTTCTTTTTCTTCCTGAGACAAGGTTTCTCTGTAGCTTTGGAGCCTGTCCTGGAACTCCCTCTGTAGACCAGGCTGGCCTCAAACTCCTTTGCCTCCCGAGTACTGAGATTAAAGGCATATGTCACCACTGCCCAGCTGGTGAAAGGTTTCTTGTTGCTGTCATGCATCAAGTGGGAAGAGAGAGAAATGTCCCCATCCAGTGCCACACCCCAAGCTTCCTGAAGGTGGCTGAGAGAGTAGAGGCTCCACCCTTTGGAGGGCTTCTGCTCAGGACCACCTCTAAGCTATTCAGTGAGCTTCAGGAGTCTCTCGCTGTAAACAATGACTCCCTACATGCGTGCCCACGTGCACAGCATCACTGTTTATCATAGCCAGAAGATGCACGCCACCCAAGCATGGGATGCAGGGGTAGGAAGATGACATTAGGTATGCACACGGATCAGAGTGTTCCCCAGCCTAAAGAGGAAAGAATTCTGCAATGCACAGGGAGCCACACACCAAAGGACAGTCCCTGGGGATGGGGTACAGTTGGTAGAGTCCCTGCCTAGCAAGCAGGATGCCCTGAGTTCACTCTGCACACCTGCAATCCAAGCACTCAAGAGGACCAGAAGTTCAAGGCTATCCTCAACTAGACTGTGAGTTTGAGGGCAGCCTGGGATAAAGGAGACCCTGTCACAAAATAAAACAGGCAACTGCTGCAGAATGCCACTGGAACAAATGTTAGATCTGTAGCGACAGAACACAGAAAGGTGGCTACCGGGCAGGGGAAACAGAATGAGGGGACTGTCTCAGGGCACTGGGTTCCAGCAAGGGAAGCTGACAAAGGTGTGGTCACTGATGGTCTCACAGCAGAGTAAAGGACAGATGCCACTAACAAGCACACCTCAGGAGCCGAGGGTGTGATTCCGTGTAGAGCTCTGGTTTAGCACATGACGTACCGTTAAAAAAGAAAAATGGGGGAGTAAAATTGCAAATTTCATTGTGTGTATATTTTTAGCATAATTTTATGAAGACAGGCTGGTGATGCCACTCAGTTGGTAGAGTGCTTGCCTAGCGTGCATGAAGCCCTGGGTTTCATCCTTCCTGTCAAATAAATTGAATGGGGGGGGGCTGTGCTTGTAATCCCAGCACTGGGAACGTGAAGGCAGGGGGATCAGAAGTCACAGTGAGTTCAAGGCCATCCTTGGCTACAAGATCCAGTCTCAAAAGAAAAAAAAAAGTATAAATTGGGAGTGGTGGTGCACATCTATAAGCCCAGCATTCCTAAGCTGAGACAGGAGCATCATGGTGAGTTCAAAGCCAACCAGGCATGCATAGAAAGATCTAATTACAAAATAAAAGTACAAATATTTTTAATGATTTAAAGACAGTAGCTGCAGCTGCAGAATTCTAATTCAGTCATGGGGACTGGGGGCATAGGGCTGTGTGTGTAAGCTGTGTCCAGGCAAGGTTGGCTCTCCTGACAACCTCCATCAGAAGTGCCTCACTGAGGACTTGAAGGTCAAGCCCTGTGAGCCTCATGAAATCTTCTCTTCACCTCTTCATTTCTCACCTCTTATTTTTGTTTGGTTTTTCAAGACAGGGTTTCTCTATAGCCCTGGCTGTCCTAAACTCACTCTATAGACCAGGCTGGCCTCAAATCTGGAGATCCGCCTGCCTCTGCCTCCCAAGTACTAGGATTAAAGGTGTGTGCCACCACCTGGCTTCATCTCATCTCTTTCTAAATTCTTTTTTAAAAAATTACATTTAGTTACTTGTTAGTGTGTGGTTGGTTATACGTGCGCCACATAGCACTGTGGAAGTCAGAGGACAACCCACCAGAGTCAGTTTTTCCCCTTCCATCATGTGGGCTCCCGGGATCAAATCCTCCTCTCTATTTTCTCCCTACTCCATGTCTTCCATTCAGGTCCTAACCAAGCCCACTTTCCAACCACCTGAGATCCGAAGACCATAGTTTCACCTCTCCACTTCTTTTTATTTAAGTATTTGTTTTAAATTTTTTCATTCTTTTATGTGGATAAGTGTTTTGCCTGCGTGTATGGACATCCTGTGTGTGCCCGGTGCCCACCAAGTCAGAAGATCCCCTGAAACCGGAGTTACAAGGGCTTGTGCCGCACTGTGGGTGCTCCCAACTGCTGAGCCATCTCTCCAGCCCCTCCCCGCCCTGTTTCTGACTCTGCCCCCTCCCCTCTGCCCTGCTGAGTCTGACCCTCACAGGACCATACCAGGGAGAACTCACCTCTTTTGTATTTTGTTCGAATCAAAAAAACCAGAACTAGGATTATTATCAGCAGCCCCAGTAACACTCCTGGCAGCAGCTGTGACAACAGACATGAAGGACAGCTCTCTTCTTCTGTAAGAAAACAGTGTTCGCAGGTCACCACTGGCTGTAACACCGACCTGCCAAGTGCTCTAGCAAAGGCCACCATGGCTGTCTCCTGAGTTAACCAATACGCTGTGTACCTCACGAGAGTTCCCTTGCTGGGCCACGAAGTTCTTAAAGGCATACCCTCGTTCCTCCCCTCCCTCCGCCACGGGCGTCACAGCCCAGCTCTTCATGCTTGGGTTCCTCACAGCGCAGCCTGGCCCTGTAAGGACAGGCACAGGGTGCTTAGGGGCAGCTCTTAATTAGGCTTGCAGGACTCGGGTCACCCAAACAAGGCCCACGTGTTAAGTGTTACGTGCAACATGGAGTTAGATTGGTCTGGGGCTGGCGGAATGACTCAGCAGGGTAAAGCGCTGTCAGGCAAGCCTGAGGACCTGCATTCAAGCCCTGGAACCCACATTGAGGAAGCAGAGAACATCCCCATCGAAACTGTCCTCTGACACCCACTTAGGGCCACATGCACATGTGTGCATGCACACATAATAATAAATAAATATTGAATACTAAATAAAATCAGTTTAGACCTGTTTCCATCTGACTGACCAGGGCAGTTGCCAGGTCTATAAGGATGAAAGTGGGGACTCAAACAGTATCCAACCATACCGAGTACTCCGTCCATGTACACAGATAAACCCTTTACTCCAGCTCACTGGCCTCAAGGCTAATGACCTGCTGAGGAGCCACACACACCTGGGGACCAGACAAACAGCTAGCCTGACTAACTGCGGGTAGTGCGGCACAAGCCAAGTGCTGAGGAATTAGAGGGTGGAGCGAGGTCGCCTCTTAGCTTCCAGGAACTGATGCTCAGACTTCGTGACCTATTATATCTTGTCTTGAGCTTGCTGTGTAGCTGAGGCTAGCTTTAAATGCCTGACCCTCCTGCTTCCAATTTCCAAATGCTGGGATTACAAGTGTGTGTAACACACCCGGCTATTTGTTTATTCTTGTTTTGGTTTTTCAAGACATGGCTTCTCTATGTAGCCCTGACTGTCCTGGAACTTACTCTTGTAGAAAAGGCTGGCCTCGAACTCAGATTCACCTACCTCTGCCTCCTGAGTGCTGGGATTAAAGGAGTGTGCCACCACAACCCAGCCAGTTTGCTCATTCTTGAGAATGACGACAATCAAAATTTATTTAGGGTGTGTACATATACACATTTACTGTGTGCATATAGACGCCAAAGACAACTTATGGGAGTTGATTCTTTCCACTGTGTGGGTCCCAGGTATCATGCTTAAACAGGCAGACTTGGTGCCAAGCACCCCCACTCACGGAGCCATGGGCATGACTTTGCCAGCCTTCCAGTCCCAAGTATACAGTAGAACGCTGACTTTGTTCTAAACCAAAAGTATCATATTTCTCTGTGTTTCCATTTATAGGACTCAGTTGTACAAGTACTTTTACTTCCTCCAAAAAAAGCAGAAGTGGTCCTGCTAAATTTATTCAAGGGAAACTCAAAACAGGAAATACAGGGCTCTGGTCTGCTGTCAACCCCTATTCTTTCTTTTCTACAGTTTGTTTTTTTTTTAAATAGATTTCTTTAGTTCGATCGATCTATCTATCTATCTATCTATCTATCTATCTATCTATCTATCTATCTATCTATCTATCTATCTATCTATGCTTTTTGAGACAGGGTCTCTCTCTGTAGTCCTGGCTGTCCTGAAACTCCATATGAGTCATCCTTGGCTACAGAAGTGAGTATGAAGCTAGCCTTGGCTAGACGAGAGCCTTCTTCCAAAGGAAGAAGGAAATGCCCAAGGTCACAGCGCTGACAAATGCGACTGGCTGCAGAGCCCTGACTCCCACTACTCCAGACCGCTGCAGACTTGATGCCCTGTGTCTGAAGTTTCCCCTGGGCTCGCTGCCTCTCTAACCTTCAACCACCTCGAACTAGCTCGGTCCCCACCCCAAGCTGGAGCCCTGAACGTGCCCAGAACTTCAACCAGAGCCCTCTTTCCGCAGTCTCCCCACATAGCTAGCGCCTTCTCATTCTCCCAGCCCTGCGGACAGGCCCTTCTACCCCGCCTAGGTGGGCCCTCCTCCAGGCCTTGCCTTTCTCCACGCTGTGCCAGTGTCCTTAACAACAGCTGGCACAGTTTCTGAGTCATTCGTCTGGGTTTTGTGTCTTCCCCCAGACCAGAGGCTCCATGAGGGCAGGAACCAACCAACCAAAGTCGTGGTGTGGTTCATCCAGGTTCTCGAGCTTTAGCCGACAAGTGAATCCCGGAGGGAGGAACCTGTGCTTATGGCTTCAGCCATCAGTCCTGATGGGGCTCGGGGAATTACCACGGCTTAGGTACCACTGATGTCCTGGAGGCAGTTTAGCTTGCAACAAACAGCAGCCTGCACCAAGTGAACCGTCGATAGAGACGTACCTGCGAGACTTGACTGAAGATGGTCGTGTTTTATAATCCAGCAACAGTTTGATGGGACAGAATGTCACTTGAAAAAACTGCAGGAACCCGGTGGTGGTGGTGCATGCCTTTAATCCCAGCACTCGGGAGGCAGAGGCAGGCAAATCTCTGTGAGTTCGAGGCCAGCCTGGTCTACAAGAGCTAGTTCCAGGACAGGCACCAAAGCCACAGAGAAACCCTGTCTTGAAAAAAAAAAAAACCAAAAAAAAAAAAAAAGAAAGAAAAGAAAAAGAAAAGAAAAAAACCAAAGGAAAACAAAAAGGGAAGGCTACGTGCAGAGAATGCGCGTTTGGCAGCCTTACCATGCAGAGTAGAGGACTCTGTTAAATCACTGTGCACCACAGCTCCATGTCTGTCAGTTTCCTCCTCCCACTCCATCCTATGACAGCCACAATTGCCACTGACATTATACCTGCTGCCTCCCATCTGGAGCCCATAGCATGAAACTCTTGTAAAAACCTGTACCTCTGACTGTGCTGGCAAAGAGCGCTGTCAACTTGATCAGATCTAGAATCCCCTAGGACTTGAATTTCTGGGAAAGTCATGAGGGATTATATAGATTAAGTTAACTGAGGTGCACAGATCCACCCTAGGCATGGGTGGTGTCATCCCATGGGAAAAGTCCCAGGTTGCATAAGAAAGAGAAAGTAGCCTGGTGGCACCTCCCTTTAACTCCAGCACTTGGGAGGTAGAGGCAGGTGGATGGATCTCTGTGAGTCTGAGGCCAGCCTTGTCTACATAGTGAGTTCCGGACTAGTCAAGGCTACATAACGAGACTATGTAAAAAACAAAACAAAACAAAACAAAAAAAAAACAAAAAAAAAACCCCCTGAGCACAAGGATTCCTTCCTCTCCTCTCCTCTCCTCTCCTCTCTTCTCTCCTCTCTTCTCCTCTCCTCTCTTCTCCTTCCTGTATGTGGATGAAATGTGACCCACCTCCCGCTCCTGCTGCTGTGACTGTCCCTTTCATGATGACTACGTCACTGGGGACCCAAATTAGTCCTTTCTCTTTAAAGGGTTTGGCCAGGTGTTCTGTGACAGCAGCAAAACAAGTGACTGACACCCTCTTCTGAGCATCCCCTGTGGAAAGAACGCCCCACTGTGCTAGAATAGATTAGGACATTTGTACCCTAAGATTTAGAGCCTTTGACCTGCGTTTCCATCTAACAAAACCTCCTGTAGTGGTGGGCATCTGCTAGGTTGTCCAGCATGGCAGCCACCGGTTACCTGTGACTCTTGAATACCAGAAATGTGACAAGGTTGTGGCATTGAGGGGTTTTGTGGGGTTTTTTTTTGTTTTGTTTTGTTTTGTTTTTGCTTTTCGAGACAGGGTTTCTCTGTAGCTTTTGGAGCCTGTCCTGGAACTAGCTTTTGTAGACCAGGCTCTACAGGACATCACAGAGATCCACCTGCCTCTTCCTCCTGAGTGCTGGGATTAAAGGCATGTGCCACCATTACCAGGCTGAGGTTTTTTTTTTTTTTTTAATTTACTTCTTTTATGACAGTGTCTTACCACATAGCCCTGGCTAGCCTAGAACTAGTTATATAGGGCAGGCTGGCCTTGAACTCGCAGAGATTCATCTGCCTCTACCTCCCAAGTGCTGGGGTTAAAGGTATACCCAATACTATGGTATTGAGTCTTTAAAAATGTATTTATTAATTGTGTGTATTTGTGCACATGTGTGCACACTCTCTTGCGTGCACATTCAAACGAATGTACACAGGTGCATGTGCCACAGCATGTATGTGGCAGTAGAGAACAGCTCTGTGGATTCAGCTCTTTCCTTCCACCTTTATGTGCTTTCCAGGGATCAAACTCTGACTTGCACAGCAAGCACCTTTACCTCACTGAGCCATCTTGCCAGCCCTAGAATTGTTTACTATCGTTTTGATTCATTTGAATTTAATTTGGCCTGGATGATTGTGGCTTGGGGGTCCCCACACTGGTAGACCTGGAGAACCAGTGGTTCTTTATGAGGTTTGACGAGACTGTAGATATAATGCCTTTAGATCCCTTCCCTCACTCTCCAAAGGGCTCATTATCAAGGTCACCACAGACGACTGGTTCTGGGCTAAGAGAAGCATGGCATGGGAAGGCAACAGAGAAAAGCAGAACACATGAGATGTGGCTGGGCGGGAAGGGTGCTGGCTCGTGGGGCTTCAAGGGAAGAAGAGTGGAGAGCTGGCTAATCTTGCTTAGATGAGGGAGGGACTAGGAGACCAGCGAAGCACTTCCGTAGAGGATTAGCAAAGCAGGGAAGACGGTCTCCAGCGTGGGAGCACCATCTTTGAGACTGAGGGCCCAGACAGAATAAGAAAGGGAAGGAGAAAGCTTGCAGCAAGTGTTGTACACTGATGCGTCACGTCTCCAGCCCCTTTCCATGTTCTCGAGTGTTTCGAATTGCCAAGAGCCCTCCCTTCATAGAACCAGAGAGAGTCCCTTCTGCCCCCCTCCTCCCCTCCTCCCCACCCCCACCCAGGCCTCCATTGTATGGTGAGAGGCACTTACTGGCGGTTGTGAAGTTGAATTCCTGACTATATCTCTGCCCGCTGGAATCACTGGTTTTGCATTTGTAGGGGCCTGTTTCATTGGCATTGGAAATCTTCACGTAAAAAGTCACAGTTTCCCCTCTTTTCTTGGTTTGTAGGTGTTTCCTACCCAAAAATAGCGAATAGGTGATATCCACTGATGTGTTCTTGCTGGAACAAGACAGAGATACATTTTGGCCCATGCTGACCACATTCATACTTGAGTTCAGATTTGGAGGAGGTAAGTCTGGAAAGACAAAATGACATGGCAGTCTTCATTAAGTCCGCTCGACGGGGCTAGAACTGCAGTGGTGGCGGAGTGCTTGCCGAGCGTGCACAGTGCCCTGGGCACAGCATCCATCAGGAATGGTAGCTCATGCCTGTAATTCCAGCTCGTGCGAGATGGAGTCGAGAAGGACTAGGAGTTCGAGGTCATCCTTAGCCATACAGGAGTTCAGAGGCAGGCAGGGCTCCAGGAGACCCATTGTAATGTTTAATAGTGTTAAACTGACAGGCTCTAGGATCACATAGGAGACTGCCTCTGGGACGTCTGTGAGGAAGCTTCTAGATTGGGTTAACCGGGGTGGGGAACGTGAATGTGGGTGATCCACCAAAGGTCTGGGTTCCCAGTCTGAATAAAAAGAAGTTAAGGAGACAGTAAGCTGAGCATCCATCTCTCTCTGTGGAGGCTCTGTGACCAGCTGCCTCAGGCCCTGGCCATCACGACTTCTCAGCGGGCACGGGAGCTGTGAGCCCAGTTGACCCTTCTTCCCTTCAGTTGATTCTTGTCTTGATATTTGGTCACAATAGTGAGAAAAGTAACAAACACCCCCTCCCTTTTTATTTCAAGACAAAACAAATACCTTAGGACAATTTTGTTTCCCCAATCCTTTCCTTTGTTCTTCAGGTATGCCAGATGCCACCCAGTGTGCACACCCATGAGACCACCCAGTGTACACAGCCATGAGGCCACACACCCATGAGACCAACTGGTATGCACATCCATGAGGCCACACACTCATGAGACTGTCACCTGGTATGCACACCTATGAGGCCACACACCCATGAGACCACCTGGTGTGCACACCTATGAGGCCACACACCCATGAGACCACCTGGTGTGCACACCTATGAGGCCACACACCCATGAGACCACCTGGTGTGCACACCTATGAGGCCACACACCCATGAGGCCACCTGGTGTGCACACCTATGAGGCCACACACCCATGAGGCCACCTGGTGTGCATACCTATGAGGCCACACACCCATGAGGCCACCTGGTGTGCACAGGCACGAGACCACACAGCCATGAGGCCACCTGGTGTGCACACCCATGTTCCATATTACAGGCTTGTTTGCTTGTTCCCAGACAAAAAGACTCCTTACAGCTATGCTATGTTTTGGTTTGGCGTTGACCAGGGCTTTCACTTCCCATTTGTGTTGCTTTTCAGGTAAGCACTGCCAAATTTTCTTATCACAAATTATGTTTCCCATAAACCAGGGACAGACCTGCAGCTTTGACTCTTTCATGACATCACCCACCACAAACCCAGTTCCCACGAGAAGTCCTTTTCCACTCTATTCCCGGGATGCCCCCAGAGTTCCCAGGGTCTGTCTTCCCCTGTTTAATCACAGCTGTAAATTCAGCATTTGGGGAATGGAGGCAGAAGGATCGAGAATTCAAGGTCAGTCAGTCTCTGCTACATAGTGAGTTCTAGGCCAGCCTGGGCTACACTTGACTGCCTTCAAGTAAAGCCTCTTAGAATTCCTTGAACTCTGGCCAGGCAGTGGTGGCACATGCCTTTAATCACAGCACTCGGGAGGCAGAGGCAGGCGGATCTCTGTGAGTTCGAGACCAGCCTGGTCTACAAGAGCTAGTTCCAGGACAGGCTCCAAAGCTACAGAGAAACCCTGTCTTGAAAAACAAAAACAAAAATCCTATCACAAATAATCCATAAAAACAAACAAACAAAATCAAACAACCTACTTACTAGCTGCTTCTGGAAGTAGAGGGGAGACAGGCTGGGGGTATGCAACCGCTCTGACAATCTTACGTGGTTAGCATAGCTGGAGGAGTGCTGTATGGCAGATGCTGTGCAGAGGAATAAGCCCGGGGCATTCCCATCTCACAGATGAAAGAAACCAAACTCAAAAGTGGTCAGTTCAAATGCCCAGGCTGACAGCTGGTGAGTAGCATGCCAGGCTCAGCAGCAAAGCACCCTGACTCCATGCTGGAGTTCCTCCTCTGTGTAGTACTAGTTGCCTGAATTTATGGTGTGTCCGAGTGGGCGTGGTGGCACACACCTGTAATCCCAGCACTCGGGAGGAAGACACAGAAGGCGAAGGGCTCTAGCAGACCCGAGCACGGCGAACACGGCACCAACAGGGGCTGCTTTTTGCCCTTCTCCCCCATTCCCTCTGCCTTGCTAAACTGCTAGATTACATTCCCAAAGTCAGACACCGAGGCTTATTTCACCATTTCCTCCTATCAAAGTATTGAAGTCCATGAATCAAAAGCCTCCTTGTGTCTATCCCAATTAGCATACCCAATCAAAACAAACCAATTCATCCTAACACGGGGTTTCCCCTTCTCCCTTTATAAACCAGCATTTGCCTAGGGGCCACATCTGTCTCCTCTCTATCCAGAGACAGTCCTTGTCCTTCCAGGGCAAGCATCCTTCTCCCCTCCCTATTCCTTTCCTCTTCTCCTTTGTCCTCTGTGGCCTGTCTTTGTCTATTATTCCCTGTCCTTTGTCCTCCTGGGGCAAATAAATCTTTGTGCTGAGAACTTGGTCTTGGTGTGTCCCGGGGGAGGGGGGAAGGGGCTGTCCTTTCCCTAAGAAGGCTTGGGAGCTCTAGTCCAGCCTTAGCCACATAATGGAGTTTGAGGCCAGCCTGAGCTACATGAGACTCAGCCTCAAAAATAAGTAAATTATAACATTTTTAATGATTATGTGAGGGGTTTCTATCTAAAAAAAAATGATAGCAAGGAGAGTTGGGAGTTTCTCATGGTAAAAACTGTCTCAAGACTTTGCCACTGAGTTTCAGGTGGAAAAAAATAACGCTAAAATTACCCCTCTAAAGTCAGCTCTTGCCGGGCGGTGGTGGCGCATGCCTTTAATCCCAGCACTTGGGAGGCAGAGGCAGGTGGAGCTTTGTGAGTTCGAGACCAGCCTGATCTACAGAGCTAGTTCCAGGACAGGCTCCAAAGCTACAGAGAAACCCTGTCTCAAAAAAAAAAAACAAAACAAAACTAAAGTCAGCTCTTTTCCTGCCTAGCAGATTCCCGAGGCCTTTGCTCTTGATTGCTGATCTAAAAACACAGAAATCCTCGTAGTGGAATGAGCACGTCCAAAGCCAGCCATCCCACCGTTCTGAAGAGCATCCTTTTAGGAGATGAGACTTACCGTTTGTTCTCACCCTCTTACAATCCACTGCAGCGTTCTGAACTGAAAGAGGAAAAAAAGGAAGATTAGAAGGAGCTCATCTTCCACGTGATGTTTCGGAGAGCCGATTTTTGTTTTGTTTGTTTGGGGTTTTTTTTTTTTGTCTGTTTTTTTGAGACAGGGTCTCACTGTGTAGCTCTGGCTGGCCTGGAACTTTCTATGTAGACTAGGCCGATTTAAGACTCACAGAGATCCTCCTGCCTCTGCCTCCCAAATGCTGGGATTAAAGGTGTGAACCACTACTCCTGGTCTGAGCATTAATTCTTAAAATATTGAATCAGGCTTACGTGTGGTAGAAAGAAAAATAGCCCAGAGTAACGGTCTGTCCAGCCAGCTCCTCATTCCCTTGAATGAGGTGAGAGGGAGGCACATGGGACAGCCACCGGCACCCATCCTTAGTGGTGCTGCTGCAGAGCTGGGTGTGGCTTCTGAGAATCCTCGTCCTAACCCCACACAGGAAGTGAGGGCGCTTAGACAAGTTTATGCAACTTGACCCGTGACTACTTGATCTAACCGGCACATTCAGCAGCTGCCCTCACAGAAAGCCGTCCTTCCTCTCTCGGACCTGTTTTGTGACAGCGGTCCTTTCGTTTTCTCCCCCCCCCACACACTGGGGTGGCTAAAGTTAATGTTTTAAGTTTAAATCATTGTGCTTCAGAGATCTATAAACCAAAAATGCCTCCAATGTGTGAGCCCCGCTTGCCTAAGGGCAGATAACTTTCTGGAATGCTGTGGGCTATTGTTCATGTAAGATAAAAAAGGCCCTTGTTTTTACTTCTGGAAACAAGTTTGGTTGCCCCAACTACAGGGATGTGCTTGATCACATGGAAGCTGGCAGTACTAGGCAGGAAGTACGCCTGGATGTATGCTTGCCCCTGATTGGGTGAAGTTGGGAAGTGCATAGCATTGTGGATTCTGCCTTTATAAGCCTTTGACTAAAATAATTTGGTGCCAGAATCTGGGAATCCTGAGAATGGCCCTGATCAGTGTCCATTGTCCCGGCCAGTATTCAATAGAGTTTGCTTCACATTTGGCTCAAAAGTTGTGGTAGTGTGCCTATTCTTGACCAGCGAGATTAAAAACACCCCCACCCTGTTCCTAGCTCCCTATGAGGTGAGCCGCAGGCTCCAACACTGTACATTCATGTGGGTGCCAGTTGGGACTAGAGAGAGTATCTGGTCCATAAGAACTGAAGTTATAGGTGGTTGTGAGTCTCCTGATGTGGGTACAGGTGGTTGTGACTCTCCTGATGTGGGTACAGGTGGTTGTGAGTCTCCTGATGTGGGTACAGGTGGTTGTGAGTCTCCTGATGTGGGTATTGGGAGTAAACTTGGGTCCTCTGTATACTAGCAGGCTCTCTTACTGTGAGCCATGGCTCCAGCCCCAGCGTGGCTGTTTTTGATACCTAAGTTAGTTACATCATTAAAGGTTCTTCTTGCCAAAATCAAAGCAGGAGGGACTGAGCTGTGTGGTGGTGGCACACACTTTTAATCCCAGCACTTAGGAGGCAGAGGCAGGCGGATCTCTGTGAGTTCAAGACCAGACTGGTCTACAAGAGCTAGTTCCAGGACAGCCAGAGCTACACAGAGAAACCCTGTGTTGAAAACAAAAAAGATGCTTCTCGATATTTTAACTAATTAATTTATATACATTACAAATAATCCACCTGTGGCCTTTACCCATCTGTGGAAAACACAGAGCCTCATAGACAGCAGTATCTACTTCCTTAAGACTAGAAAAAGCATGTTTTGAGCATGGGAGATTGCAGAAGCTGAAATAGCTGTAGACAGACTTCTCTGTGTCCCAGCAGCCACTCCCAAATAACCACACAGAGACTTAATGTCAATTATAAATCCTCAGCCAATAGCTTAGGCTTATTTTTATCTAGCTCTTATAACTTAAATTGACCCATTTCTATTCATTTATATGCTTCCCTGAGGCTTGTTTACTTCCTGTATGCACTTCCCATCCTGCATGCTCTGTGCCTCATGGCATCTCCTCTGGCTCTGCCTTTCTTCTGTCCAGCATTCCTCTGCCCCCAAAATCCTGCCTAGCTATCAGCAAGTCAGCTCTTTACTCACCAATGTGAGAAATACATATTCATTTGTATAGAAAAAGTTTTTTTTTTCACAGCAAATAGCACAATCATGAAAGGATCTGGTAGGCATGAGAGTGATCCCTTTCCACTTATTGTCTCTGCCCTCAGGAATGCATTTTGGCTCCTACCCCACAACTTCACAAATCCTTAGGGACAGTGGCTCACAGTGGCAGCTATTCATTTCTGGGCATGGCTAGTCAACATGCTTTTCCCTCATGCTATTATTTAATCCCCCCTGGAGGGCTGTCACCCTAATTTTACATTTGAAGAAATTTGCTAAGCATGTTTTGGATTTGTGAGCATCTTAGACACTGAATATTTCAGATAGGGATGCTTGCCCTGTGCTGGAATGACTGCTTTCTGTCACTAAAGCGAGAGGACATGAGCTGGCCGTGGTGGCACACACACCTGTAATCACAGAGATCAGGAGGCAGAGGCAAGAGGGTCAAGAGATCAAGACCCGCCTCAGCTATAGATTGGGCTTGGAGACTGTAGCGCGTCGCCTCCGCCAGCAGAAGAGACGACTACAACAGGATTCTTCTCAGCACACACTTTATTGGGACACACACTTCATGAATGAGAGAGGCTAAAGGACCACGATCCCTGGCACAGCTCGCTTATAAGCAGTGCCGAACAAAGCCCTGATGTGTCATCGCCCAATAGGCTCAAGTTGCTATAGCGCGATCGTACGACGACTGGATTGGTCAAGTCATACGATGCCTTTCGTAGGAAAGCGCATGCGCAGGAGTTGTGTTTACCAAGTCAGCAAATGGTGCTTTGGCTCTTAAGCCAGTGTACTCGTAACATGGAGGCGCCGTGGCGCCCTACAGGAGACTGAGACTGTCTGATGAAAAGAAAAGGGAGTTGGGGTGCAGCTAGGTCAGACGGCAAAGGCCCATAACTCCAGTGCTAAGAAAGTGGGGCAGGAAGACGGAAGGTCAAGGCTGGTGTAGCTCCTGGCCAGCATGGGTTGCATATTATGATCCTGTCTCAAAACCAAACAGACAGATGTTACTGGAAGGGGGTAGGTGAGGATGCGAGTCAAAGAATCCCAAGCTAACTCCAAGAGATTCCAATTATATTTCTTTATTATAAGGGGAAAACTCAGGGAACAGGAACGAGAAGTCCAACCTCAGGTGTGTAATGTAGGAACCAGGGGGGGGGACCCCTGGGCAGGCTGGTGGTTTTTCTGTGGGTACTCAAAAGGTCACACCCTAATGTGGTCCAGCCTCTTAAAGGTTATTGGCTGAAGGAGGTTCCCCATCACCTCCCCCTTTTGTCTAAATAAGAGAGTTTCAAACCCAATACAAAACTATATACAATAAGAACAGATATCAAGCCGGGTGATGGTAGCACACACCTTTAATCCCAGCACTCAGGAGGCAAAGACATGTGGATCTTTGTGAGTTCAAGGCCAACCTGGTCTACAAGAGCTAGTTCCAGGACAGGCTCCAAAGCCATAGAGAAACCCTGTCTCGAAAACACCAAAAAAAAAAAAAAAGAAAAAGAAAAAGAACAGATATCAAGTATAAAATTAGGATTACAACCAACATATATAATATTAAGCAAGGAACACATACTAAATGTTTTAATACGCATTCTATTATAAAGAGTCTAAGTCTTGTATTGGAAATGGCTTGGCTAAATCATAAGAGGAACTATCTCATCTTCAACCCTATCGAAGGCCTGAGAAGGGAGATAATATTACTTGAGCAGGCAGGAAATGCAATCAAGAAGCTCCCAAAATGTGCAGTATATGACAGAGACAACTGGCTACCTGAGCAATCACCCAAAGTCTTATTTGCAATGTTGAAGCAACTAACTTTGGCTAAGGCCTGGAGTAACTGACAGACCATTTTCAGAGGTAGGAAAAGTTTCAGAACCATCTTACCCTGTCTTGGCAAGGTTTGGCAGTCTTTTTCCTTGTGTCCTTCTTATTCAGTCCAGACACCATGTACTTTGTCAGTGGTCGAGGCATGGGCAGTTCCTTGCCCAAAGGCCAGTTGTGCCAAGAAGAAAACAAACTCCAAGTGGAGTGTCTTCAGTGCTCAACATTCTCTCGGAAATAAATCAGTGCTGTCAGGAGCAATCGTGTCTCATGTCAACAGAACCCTAAGTTATTTAAATGCCATATTCTACAGATATTTGAAGTGGTTGAAGGTTACCTATTTATGTAGAATACAATCTCTATGTATCTAAAAAAACCTAATTAATCTGACTATATGTATAACAAACATGAATAACTATTGACCTATAATACTTAATACCTATATATCTTAAAGACTAAGACTTTATGTCAGAATATTGAATGGGTTAATTCAAAATATAAGAGTTAGCCAATGCCAGGCAGTGGTGGTGCACACCTTTAATCCCAGCACTCAGGGGGCAGAGGCAGGCAGATCTCTGTGAGTTTGAGGCCAGCCTGGTCTACAAGAGTTCCAGGACAGGCTCCAAAGCTACAGAGAAACCCTGTCTCGAAAAACAAAACAAAAAAACCAAACAAACAAAAAAAAAATGAGTTAGCCAAAAGTACACTTAAGCTATTGGCCAAACAGCAATTCAATTAGTATAGTTTCTGTGTGGTTATTTCAGATCGGGGCAGGTGGGAGCAAACAAGGGACTTTCGCCAACAGATTGGCCCACCAATGCAATCTAAAACATTTGTGGCTAATGCCTGCCACCCACTTTGGTTCCAGATGCTTTTGTGCCCACTTGGGGTCAGGGGGAAAAGTAGCTGTGACCATGCCCCCGGCTCAGCACTCCCCACCTGGACAGGTGGTGGAATCAGGTCTGCTAGGAGTGCACAGGCAGGATTCCCATCGCCATACACAGAGATGTTTCCAGGCCGCACACTGCGCTACATGGCAGATTTAGCTTTTACTCAGATAAAAAAGGGTTTATATGCTACATGGTGCTTCCCAAAGTTGAGGTAGTGAATGTAGCTCCCACCCCACAGTCTCAGAGGAAGTAAACATGCCTCAGCCATGTTGGACTGGGCAGAGCCGACAGGGAGGGCCAAGTTGGTCCTAGCCATACCCACTTAACATTTAAAAAAAAGGTGCTTCTGGCCAAAAACGATTACAAATACACAATAAAGACAAATTCAAATAAAAAAGACCTCTAAATGGGTCACAGTGTTAAAAAAAAATGTACATAGGCTTAAAAAGAAAAGTAGAGAGTTATAAAAAAAATCATTTTAAAAAATAAAGTCTTTAAAGATACAGAGTAAACTTATAAAAAAAAGTAATAGAGTAAAAAAATAAGCCACGTAAAGATAAAATATACACAGAGAGTTTAAATTATGTATACTATTGTGTTGTTTTTTAAATATTTGACTGTAAAGGAGATAAGTACAGAGAGATATTTCATTGTATGGGCTGCTAAGCTAAACCAGCATATATACTTTAAAAGTGTCTTGACTTCAAAATTTGGGTCTAAGGATAAGCTGCTTTAAAAAAGAGGTTCTTTTTTTGTTTCCACAGAGGATAAGAACCTGTAAATTGCTTCTAGACTATGTGGTTTGATGGACCAAAACCCCCCAAAAGTCACCACAAACAACCCCCAAAACACTTTGCCCAACAAAAAGCAAAAAGCAGTTTGGAGAGAACTATGCCCAAATTCCCTAAATGATTGTTTATAAATGTTTGTTACATTTAAAGGGGAAGATGCTATAGAGATTTGCATTGGTATGGATCTTGGTTTATTGATACAAATTTAAGAACAATTTTGTTGTATATATATTTCTGCTCTTGATTAAGGTATTGTGTTTGTGCAGTTCATTTAAAAATGTAATGTATAATTAAAAATACAAGTTAATAGATAGTCATCAGTAATAGTCAAGCTTGTAGTCACGTGGCTTTCTAGATATATAGAGATATATTTCAGTTAGATAGGTATTCTTCAAATCTTTCAGAGACCTTCAGAATATGGCATTTAGAATGTTTTAATAACTTAGGACTTTTCATGACACATCTGCTCCTGGCAGCACCAATTACTTTAAGAGGAAGATGGGCATCAAAGAGGCTCCTTGTGGAGTTTGCTGGCCATTTGGGCTGGAGACTACTCTTGCCTGGACTGGCTGATGTTATGCTGTATAAACTGTACATGCAGGACCCACGAGAGATGACTGCTAAACTTGCCTAAAGGTGAGATGGTCCTTCAGGGTTTCTGCTTCATAAAAGAGTCTGCCAGACATTCTGCAGGACACACAAACAAGTGACTAACAAACTGCCAATACAGGCAAAACTGTCTTTAAATTTTTCTGCTTCATAAAAAATTCTGCCGGACACTATGGGCCTGTAGGCTAAAGATGGATGCTCCAACGACGATACAAAAGAACTTTGGGTAGCCAGGAGGTCGTGGCTCACGCCTTTAATCCCAGCACTTGGGAGGCAGAGGCAGGTGGATCTCTGTGAGTTCGAGGCCAGCCTGGTCTACAGAGCGAGTTCCAGGACAGGCTCCAAAGCTACAGAGAAACCCTGTCTCGAAAAACCAAAAAAAAAAAAAAAAAAAGAAAGAAAGAAAGAAAGAAAGAAAGGAAGAGAAGCGGCTACAATGCCGAGCAGAGGAGGGCACCGAATTCCAGAAGCAGCTGGGTGGGCACCATGGCCAGTATCACCACCATGAGGCGGTGATGCACAAGATCCAGGTTCTGGCCCCTCGATCGAAGAATGGATAAAAAAAATGTGGTACATTTATACAGTGGGGTACTACATAGCAGAAAAAAATAACGACAGCCTAAATTTTGCAGGAAAATGGATGGAACTAGAAAGCATTATTTTGAGTGAGGTAACCCAGACACAGAAAGACAATTATCACATGTACTCACTCATAGGTGATTTTTAAACATAAGGCAAAGAAAACCATCTTACAAACCACAATCCCAGAGAATTTAGACAACAATAC